>JANHFT010001858.1:12687-24994 GCA_032467955.1 Pseudoxenodon macrops | reverse complement strand
TATTCTATTCTATTCTATTCTATTCTATTCTATTCTATTCTATTCTATTCTATTCTATTCTATTCTATTCTAAATCTTTTACAGCTCCCATTAATTATGTCTGTGAAATGTGACCTGTGTGGAAAAGCTGAAATTAGCATTATGTTATGATTCATCTCCATTAGATGGTCATAGTAATTATATTTGGACTATCAACCTCTATTTTAGGTGGAAAAGACAAATACGATCCTCTTATAATTGCTTATATTTATTCCAAAATTAGTCTAATATGACTAATACATTTCCATCGTTTACAGACTCTCATGTGTAAGCATATTACATTTGATAATATACTGGTCAATACTAAATGAAATTCAGACATTTTATAGATAAGTGTGTTTTATATAGCTATATGCAAAAACAGCAACATTTGTTTCTTGGAAAAATGGTAGGACAATAACCTACCTAACCCTAACCCATTGTTAAAACTTGCACCATCTGCCTCATATAAAACCATCTGGCTGTGTTGCTAAGGTCTCCATTTATGTTGAGTTACACTATGATGGCCATAACATTCCTGTCCCACAAATCTAGCAATTCAGTTGACATGCCATTAGTGCTAAAGTAAAATCTACTCAAGGAAAAGTCTTGTTGGTAGGAAAAGTCATTTTTCCTTAGTTTTGTCAGGCATTAGATTGCCTTTATGTAAGGAAACAAAAGCTAGACATTTTTTTTTACCACATGTAATGGCTTGATTTATTTTCGCAACTCTTTTTAAAATGGGTGGCAATACGGCAAAGAAATGCCCGCCCATTTAGCCACATCTCTTTTGTGCACATTTATCTTTTTGCCCAGCCTGATAGTTACCATCCCACTGGATTCTGACATCAGTTCAGGTTGCATCTTGAGCACTAATGTATGTATATTAGGAATACTTTCCACATACACTCTGAGCTCAAGCTCTTTTTGTAATGCACAAAGTTCTCTTTCTCCATGGTTCCCATCACTGATTGTTCTCTAAGCTTGCACAATACAACTCCTACTTTGCACCATGTATGATAATTCTCTGCAATAACCTATTCTTAAGCAGGTATTTATATGCTTCCTCAAAAGGTATGACTAGTCAACTCAGCCACTGGTGTGTTGCAGGCAAAGTAAAACGTGAGACAGACACAGAGGTGAAATTGCTTGGGAGTTCCTCTGAAATGACCCAGTTTTGGCCTGTCAATGGAGGTGCTCATAGTTAGCATAATGCAATTCGGTCATATCTTTGATGTCAAATTTGTGTTGTAAGGTGTGCTATAAAACACCTAATTTGTGATATTGCTATATCCTACACGTTTAGCTTAAATTCAAGTCATTGCTTAATTGTTACATTTCTGGGAACTTGTGGTTAATCTCTGTTTTGCAACACCAAAAGAACAGAAGTAGTATCTAGTTCCTTGCATGTGTGCTTTAGTTTCATTTATCCGAGCTGAGTTCACAAGTGTGAACTCAGAATTCTGAGAGTGATACGGTATCTCAAATCATAACTATGAAATTTCATTGGTCTTTCAGCAGATGATCTGGCTACTGGTATTAGCATCACTTCTGTGCAGTTCCAAGAGCTAAACACCTAAATGGGATACTGAAACATCTTCAGAGGGACAGTTTGATATGGTAATTAAAGCATCTAACTAGAAATTGGGAGATCATGAATTCTAGCCCTGCCTTGACCTTGAGCCAGGCACTCTCCCTCAGCCCAAGGAAGGAGGCAATGGTAAGTCACTTCTGAAATCTTGCCTAGGAAACTGCAGTCCAGGAAGTTTCCAGGAGTCAACACCAAGGCACACAAACACAAAACATTTTAAGTCTGAATAAAAAAGAACTATTTAGCTGAACAATAAATGAGTTATGTCACCTCTAATCTGAGCAGTTATACTATGATTCACAGAGCATACGTATACGTGGTGTTTTGTGTATGGGGGTTGTAACTCTGCACATACAAGAAACAAAAAGCAAAGTGGAATAATGCATCCAATTACGTTAATAGCCACAACATAACAGCCTAGTTGGAGTCAATCCAGTCCTGAGGCAGCTGCTGCCAAATTAGAGCTGAGTAAGCACTATACATGCACACACACACACACACACACACACACACACACACACACACACACACACACACACACACACTTACAAAATACACAAAAACACACAAGTGATTTGTTAAGAGCTGAGTGTGTTTCTGTTGTAGTAGATGCTGGAGGGATTTTTTTTATTGAATCTGCCCCTAAGTTCCTGTGGCATGAAAAAGACCAAATGGCAAAGGAAAGTCTACATGTCAGTTTGAAACTTCCTGGCCCAAAGAAATGAAAGTTCCTGTAACAACTGGAAAGCCTCCCCCCTTTTAAATTCACATTCACAGTAACATTGATTTTGAAATCAAAACTTCAAATAATTTCCTCATTTACTTTGGAATAGTGAAACAGAACAACCTTGTCTATGTCTTAGGCTGATGAGATTTTATTTCTGCTTGGCAAATAGGCTCCTTCAGAATTATCCTTGAGGGTCATCATTGTTTTCGGAGTAGCTTTTATGAAACAGCCTATGGAAAGAACAAAGCTATGGGAATTTTTCAGGGAGAGATATGAGTGAAGGTCTACCCAGAAAGAACAGACTTATTTCTGTTTTCAGACATGGAGATTATATAGGTAGAATACAACAATCAAAACCCATTCCAAATTCTTCCCCTCAGATTATTTCTGTACAAAACTAGCAGTAATAATGTTTGTGGTCTGGTCTCCTGTTTTAGTCAGCAGCACATTGAGAAGCAGCCTATCTTGCCCATCTAGAGAATTGCAAAACCCACAGAGTTGACCACAGAGGAGAAGGAGGAGGAGGAGAAGGATCAGATGCCTGAAAGCAAAAGAACCACAAAGCTCAAGGAGTCTGTCTTGAGGGAATCTTTAAAACGATGCTGCCCAGATGCATTAAAATCAGGTGCAAGTTTTGTCATTGTGATGTGGATTGTACTTGGTGCTTCTGACACTCAAGGATCAATCAATCATGGGCTCCTGTTCAGAAGGGAGTTTCATGTCTGTATACTCCTTATAGCAGATTTGAAATATAGTCTCTATCTGATAGTAGGAAGAAGCCCACACAGTGTGTATATTTTGCTTGTTCCCCAGAAGGTTTATCTGTTGTTCTGGAGCCCATGATAAGAAATTGGTCTGCAAGATAGTGTCAGTATCCTCCTGTCTGTAGTCTGCAACTTGTTTTAGTAAAGATGTTTTGAAGTTTTCAGGCAAATAAAGACGGCTTTATGTTTGTGGAAATCATAATAACTCTACGGACTTAACTTCCACATTCTTTATTCATCTTGTACATGTCCTGTGTTTGTGCAACGTAAACTATTCATTTCTGTAGCGTGAGGAACCTGATAAACCTGAGTTACTAAGAAAAAAGATCCTTCTGCATCAGGCTATACTTTCATTGTACTCTGCGTTTGGTTTTTAAATTGTAACCTGTGTACTTCAGGTGGCAAAAAATAGCATAGGAAGGAAGGTGAAAATCTGAAATGTAAAAATGTAAGTTAATTAAACTCACTGGCAATAGAATTTTAGAATGATGATTTGTTACAGATAGAAAAATTATGATCCAAGGCAGTCAAATAATCTAGGTTGTTGTAATATGGATTTAATTCACTTTGAGGGAAGTTACAAATAGAACATAGAATAATAGAGTTGGAGGGACCTTGGAGGTCCTCTAGTTCAACCCCCCCACCCCCCGTTCGAGCAGGATACTCTTTACCATTTCAGACAAATGGTTATCTAGTCTCTTTTTGAAAACCTCTAATGATGGACTACCCACAACTTCTGAAGGCAATCCACTGGTTCATTTTTCTCACCATCAGGAAATTTCTCTTTAGTTCTAGGTTGATTGTATGCAAGTTATATTGTACAACTTGGTTGTACATATCACGACTCTTTGCTTTTGGAAAGCAAAGAGTGCTTGGAGTGTTTCCTTGTTCCCCTGTTGTTTTTAGCTTTCTTTTCTTTTTTCCTTTCCTTTATCTTTCCCCCTAATTTTCTTTATTAGTTTTTTCTCAGTTTCTATTATATATTATTGCTGTGAAGCCTCTTAAAACCCTTAATAACAATTAAAAATGTGAATTGCAATTTCAGAGCAGGGCTGCCCTTTCCAAATCACAATACAGTGTTTTGCTTTTTATTAGAAAGCTCAATCAGATACAGATGCAAAAGACCAGTTCTGACCATGAATCGCATGAGTGGAACTGAACATAAAAGTCCATTCACAGTATCTCTCATTTCCTCATTTCCATAGTATCATTTTGGTATTGTGAGACATTTGTTCTCTCCATTTTTAAGCTTTTTTGAACTGTGCAAAACTATTACAAATAATTCTGCAATATACTAATAGATTAGCTGCCTTCTAGTCACTTCCACCATATTAGGAGAACTTACAAGATCCAGTTGAACAAAGTTTTCTCCCTATACATTGCAGTCAACTAAGGCGTGACAATGTGACATCCTCTCTCCAAATACCTAGTTTTCCTGAGTCCCTAATGAGTAACCATAATGATTGGTAAATCATGCTCGACATTAGTGTCAGAACCTATGCAAATTCTGCCCAATAAGTATACTAAAAAAAGTGATATCTTGTGTCTGTCTGTCCAGTAAACTTCACAAGTGAAAGCAAAAATGCTTGTAATAACCTTGTGCTGTTCTTACTGCAGTACATATAGCTTTGCAGACAGAAGCAAGCATATTTTTCCTGCTCTAGCTTAAATCAATTTATTCTACTGTAGCCCACCCTGCAATAATTGAAAAGTGAGGAGAGGAATTTGCTCTCTTAAGATACCAAAGACCTGACTGACTTTAATCAGGAAGGGCTATAATGATACCAGACACTGAACTTCAAAGCCAAAAGGTGCATTTTGATATTTTGCCTCCTGATTTTGCCATTCACTTAGAACACAGAGAGGCTGTCAGGAAACCTGGACTGGGAAAAACAAAAAGAGGGACTGAGACCTGCAAATTAGCATCAAAGGACTGGCCTACAGTTTATTGGGACATTTATTAGTGTTGTTTTCATTATTTACACCACTGTTGATTCTAGGAGATCTCATTAAAAGTGTAATAAATGTAAGAAAAATTTACAAGCCAATAAAAGGTCCACAGTTGATCCTTCCCCCGCTTTCTCTTAGTGCTTGAAGTTTTTCTTGCTTTTCTTCATACAATTTTAAACAACATGTTATATTATAATACTAAAGCTGCTGATAACTGATGGAAGACTGAAATAGTTTTAGTCCAGGTTCAGGACAAAAGGCTGATGGATAATGTTGTCTTCTTTCAGATTCTTTTACCTCATGAGCCCCATCATGTCCCTTCTGCTGTTGGCAGAAAATATTTTCTATTCAAAGTAAGGGAGTGGCAAGGCAATAGACCAATTTTTAGACAATTTCAAATCCTTCCCGTAAAAAATTCAATTTCTGCTATGAAAATATCAGTTGTTGGCTTATTTCTGTAAAAGGAAATACCGGTAATGGCAATTATAATGGCAATAATGGAGCTGTCTGTGAAGTAAATATGCGGTTTCTAAGTGAAAAAATGGTTGATTGAGAATTTATCAGAATAAATGAATTATTTTGCAGGATATTTCTGTAAAAAACAAAAAAGGAGAAGGAGGGAGGGAAAGAAGGAAAAAATAAATTCAAGAAGAGCTGAAGAAGCTCTTGAATGAGAAGTGAATCTTCTTCAAAGAAAAACCAGAAAGTCCAGTTGCCTCTTGAAAAAGCACCTTTGAGACAATAAATTCAAGAGTTCAGAAATTAAGAAAAATAGTCATGTAGAATGAAGCATTACTACAAAAGCAGAACAGGCATGGAACTGGACATATAGAAAAAACCCAACCCTCAAAGGACAGCTTAAAAATAGATATAAACTTACAAAAAAAATTCAAAATATTAATTTCCTAATCATTTAATATTTAGGATAAATAATATGTTACATCATTTTATAGGCAGCATATAAACAGGCAACACACTAAATTTGTTCTGTGCCTGCAGTATTCTACATTGGCCATCTAACATTCCATTTCTCATAACTGAAACTCTCAGATCAAACTGCAAAAAGTTAAGTTCAATGTCAATATTGCCTCCCAAGAAATTTCTCCCTCATGCCTCAAATGAGGCCAAAGTGGCAGATAAAACCCACTCATCCTTGCAGTCACACCCAAGGCAGCCATGAAACTGCAATCAAGAATCTAAGATCAACTGTCATGCAAAACCTATCTCAGCTACATAAAGTACAGAAAACTACAATGCTAAAACCCAACCAAGTTTGTAGCACTTTCTTGCAGAAGTACAAAAAGAGCAGCAGCAGGGCTGCATGAAGAACTCCAAAGTTTTAGGAATGGTCTTCAAAAGTTGTCATTCTATTTTTTCTTCTTCTTGGAACAGGAAGAGTAGAAATAATCATGTCTCTTGATTTAATTAATTAAATAAAATAAAATATATTGTTACTTGTACTAGGACCCAACTTTTTTCCCTATCCTTACTTCCTTTTAGAAGTTTAGCTTGAAGGAGACCACTCAAAAATCAAGTGTGTCCTTTAGCTGAAAAGATTGAGCATTCCTGCTTTTTTTACTACCTATATGAACTGGCGATTTTATGTGGGTCGGTAAGCCTGTATTTAACCTAATTTATGGAGCTTGGGGCCCAACAATCAAACATTGCTGCACAAATCAGTTCCTGATAAACCATTTATTGCATGTTATTCTAGATTATCCTAGGTTCATCTATGTACCACTGTGATAATTAGGTGACACTGGATTTGAACTTGGATTTTCCAAGTCCTAGTTCTATATCTTAACAATTATGCAGCACTTGCTCTATGGTGCTACACATGTTCAAATGCTTGAGTAGAAAGCCTGGTCATTCAAGACAGACAGGACAGGGACCAAGTGACTGATGGCAGAGTCATATAAGGATACTGTTTTTGGGACCTGCATAATTCTATATACCTGTTCTGAAAGAGCAGGTCTTAAGTTTCAGTCAGCTCAACTTGAAATGGATGAAATTGAGGTTGCTTAGACTTAGTTCCTGGCCAAATATCTGTATATTTCCTGGAGATGATGAACATATGTATAAAGAAAACAAAGATTGCAGCTATCCACCCACCCAGATACTTGTGGGAAGGAAGGTAGTTCAACCTGTCTTCCTTCTTTGAGCATCTAAATCAGATTCTAATGCACAGAAACATTTGGAGACAAAAAGAACAATTTTAATGCGATTGTAGAGTCTTTTTTTTAGACCCAATAACACTGAAGGTGTGTGTGTGTGTGTGTGTGGGGGGCTGTCTAGACATAAGAGTAAATATGTTTTAGAATAAACATATCTGAAGAAAATGAAATATTTCCTCAACAACCTAGTAGTATGAATAAAGTTAAACTCATTTTTCTGAATGAATGAATAAACATGTCTTTGACACCTGGAAAAGAGTGAGAGAAAGGATTTTAAATCATGTTAGTAGTAGTGACTTACTGTACCACCTTTTCTAGAATTATTTAACCACTGTTGTGCTGAAATAACAATTATGAGGACATGCTTGTGGTTTTTTTTTAAACTGTGGGATACTGGTGGGAAATGATTCAAATTCTATTTTCAGTGAAGTTTTTTATCCAGCAAAAGGTCTTTATGAAGCAGCCTGCTCTGTGTCTTGGGCCTTAGTTACAGAAAATTACATGCGTTCATCTGTAATTCCCTGGCCAAATCAGATGTTTTAGAAAGAGTATGATGATAAAATGGTTCTGCCTCATGTTGTTCAACATGCTGTGCAGCCCTGTGCATATGGTTAGGTACACCAGTATGATAAGGTATCTAGTTTTTACCTAACCAATTTGGTCAGGCAGGTTGGGTATCATCTGGATCGCATCAGTCAAGAAATGTTGGCTGGTGAAAATCGGGAGATGTGCCTACTTTGCTGCAACTCCTGCCTTTTAGAATTTTCTCCCTTCAGATTCAGGATGACCCCAATTCATTTCCTAGATGTATGAATAACAATAGTAACACTTTAGTTTTAATGATTTAAAAACATTTTAAAAAATGTTTTATGACGCTGATTGAGTTCTACACATTTAAAATGACATCCCTGTAATTAAGTGCTTAACATGCACTGTGAAGTCCAGGAAGCAAAATGACAAAGTCAGTGATACAAATTCCAGCATTTCTTCCACTGTTCCCCACATTAGAGCCTTCTCCAGAAAGGTCAGTCTTTGCTGGATAATTTCAATCTGGTCATTTGTGCCTTGAGAGAGAACTCTGGGTTGATTCGTTCAACAGTGCATTTGTTTGTTTCCTTGGATGTCCATGGTACAGGTAGTCCTTGACTTACAACAGTTCATTTAGTGACCGTTCAAAGTTACAATGGCACTGAAAAAGTGACTTACGACCATTTTTCACACTTAATGACTGTTGCAGCATCCCCATGGGCACGTGATTTACATTGGGATGCTTGACAACTGACTCACCTTTATGACGGTTGAAGTATCTCGGAGTCATGTGATCTCCTTTTGCGACCTTCTGACAAGCAAAGTCAATGGAGAAACCAGATTCACTTAACAACTATGTTACTAATTTAAGAATGACAGAGATTCACTTAACAAATGTGACAAGACAAATTGTAAAAAGGGGCAAAACTCACTAAACAATTTCTCCCTTAGCAACCTAAATTTTGGGCTCAATTATGGTCATGCGTTGAGGACTACCTGTATTCTCAGGAGTCTTCTCCCACGTCAAAGTTCAAAAGTGTTGGTTCTCTTCCTATCTTGCATCTTCAAAGTCCAAACTCATATTATAGAAGCCCAGGTATTGAAGGGAACAAAGTAAAATGTACAGGTTTGACTTTTATGGCATTGTTTGGACTTTGAGGGACCGTAAAGATACAGTCTTTAATATGGATTCTACAGTTTTTCTTACAGCCAGCACATTGGCTGGTAACACAAACATGTTACCTTTACTTGTTTCATGCAACTTCTCCAAACATTGTTGTATTTTTTATTGGGAGAACTGAAACAAAATAGATGAGCCTGAGAACTTTTTTTATTGTCACTGCAAGTGTGTAAGTCACCTTCTTGTGTGGCAACTTGGTGGTTCTAAAATCTTGCCTCTGAATTATAAGCCAAACATAAGCATTTATCCACAAAAGTAAAGATGCTCTGAAGAGGGCTGAATCATGGAGGTTGCTCTGAGCTTGTCTTTGATGAAGCTTCACAGCTGTCACTGCTGGCCATCATCTTCCACCCTTCTCCATATGTAAATCCTCCCCCCACTTTCTGTCTTAGCACAACAGCAGTGTCTTTTAGTAGAGAAAGTGCTGAGAAAAATGAGATTTGTTTAGCTATATCAATAAAACAAAGTATAAGCATTTAATAAATGGTTACACACTCTGTTTATCCTAACACCCCCTCCCCTAAATGTTTAAACAATATTACAAAAAGGTCATGTTATATTAACATTGTTTGTGATGTCTCTGTACCAAGATCTGTCGTACACTAAAACGGTACAAATCCTTGCATAGAGCCACAAGCCCATGTGCATATTTCTGCCACCCACACTGCATAAAAGAAACATTGATTATGTTTGTGCTATAGCTATTTGTGTTAGCCTGCCAGGAACTGCTGTGCCAAGGTTCTGGTTGCACTTTATCCTTTGGGAGTTGGTACCCAAACCACTGACATCATGAACTTCAAGCTAGTATTTGAGAGCAACAATCTAGGTTTCCCTCAATGGAATGTGAACTTAAATGCATGTTTTAACATTAACAAAGCAAAACATACATTAATGTGGATGAGGAAAACAGAATGGATGATGGTAACGTATGTATTGTGCATTGCTAATTTTGATCTAAAGAACTCCCTTTCATTTCATGAACTTCAATGTCTAAGATGATCCTATTATATAAATGATTAGATCTAAAGACTGGAATGTCTTGGGCAGGGAAGTATGTTCAGATTCCATTTTGCCTGGCCACAGGATTATCCTAAGCAAGAAGCTCAATGAAGGGATTCCACATCCTTCCTAGAGTATTCAATTAAGACTGAGGAGAACCTAAAGACTTTCAACATTAGCAATGATTAATTAATATAGGTAGTTCTCAATTGGCAACCACAACTGGGACTGGCAAATTGGTGATTAAGTAAATGAATTGACTGTTTGTAAATTATTTTTTCATCACCTGAGAATGATTGCTAAATGAGGACTATCAGTACCACTCTACATAAATACTAAAGAATGCCTTCTCACCAACTGGATTAGCATCTGAAATGATTCTGTTCAAAAAACAGGTCAAGAGTAGAAAGAATTAATATGGATTATATATGGCTGGACAGAAGCAGAGATCTATCTCTCTGTTCATTTTGCATAACCAAGACTGCCGTTTGCATCAATATGTACATCAAATGCCTGGGATCTCAAAAGTATCTGATTTGGGGATTGGATGGGGTATGTGCCCTAACCTTAATTCTGGAGCCTGCAAAAGGAGTGCCGGCAGACCTCATTTCTTGCATTCCTCTTTAGAGTAAGTCACATCCTTCTGGTGGTATATCAACAAATATAGCTGATACATAATCTAGAAAGCCTGTGGCCTTGGGAACACTTGTACTATACATCAAACAGGCATAACCAAGGTGAGCTTTCAAATCAGCAGATAGTTACCATGTGAGAAAGGTTTATTTAAAGGGAGTAAGGGGGTGGAAAAAAATTCATGGGAGGAACCCCTAGCTTTTGCTAATTAAAACGATGACTTTTTTAAGTTTTGGGTTTTTTTAATTTTCCCAAATTCTAAATATAGCACTGGGAATATATATTGATTTTTTACCACTTATTGGATTTCAAACAATGTATTTCAAAAATCATTATGGGCACAATAAGATAATTACAGGTATATCATATCATTAATATTTGGGCAGAATCTTGGTTCTAGTTCTAGTTATAATTTGTTTTGAGTAGAATCGAATAACAAAGAATACTAATTTGAAATTATCTTTGGCAAGTCAGTGATTAAGGTCTTAAAGAAGGATAAATTAACATTATATGACATTAAGATTAGATGAATTCTACAAAATATTCTTTTTCAAGAATATTAGATAGTCAAGAAGAGATTTAAAAAAGGCTGGAAGTGCAATATGGTAGAAGGAACATTGACCAGTTTATTTTGGGGTTTCTAAGATTATTTTATTTTTGGCAACAAGATTCTGATGTATCTGACTTAAAATTCTAAAGAGAAGACATGGGGAGTCCATGTACATGCAAAGAGGCAGACGGAAGGAATATATGATCAAAATAATGACATGTAATCAAACTTTAACATGGTAAATCTCGACTACTATTGCAAATGTAGTTGTTTTAATATGTATTAAATTACACAAATTAGACCGGGACAATTTTACCAAAATGCCCATAACTCAGATTTTCTTGGGAGGTATTCTTAGTGATGGGTTATAAGTGCCCACTTGGTGCATTTAAACACTGTATTAAAGCTCTAGAAGCCCAACAGGATCAGTCCGCTTTACCCAAGGAAGTTTTTCTTGAACAGTCAAGTTTTTCAACCCAGCAAAACAGTTACATCATTGCCCTGTTTTCAAATTCTGAAGAGCACTAATATTAGCACGCCTCAACACTCTTCACACAGCAGTGGGGAGGGCCCATATAAAAATGTTCCAGTGAGCTAAGATTGTGCCCTGGGGACAAGGAGCTATTGAAATGACAACTTGTGTCCTGTTGTATCATATCCTTTATAAGCATCCTAGGAATCACCTTGTAACTCCTTACCTGATAAAACAGCCAGAAAATTTGGAATTTTGAAATATGTAATATTATCAGTTCACTATGATCTCATTTCATAGCAAAATTCTGCCCAATGATCAATCTGCCCTCAATTCTAACATTCTTATCCTTTAAAAAAAATCATTTTATTTTTAATGTGTTTTATTTTGAACTTTGGTCTGTCCTCATAAGAAATGTTATTTTTGATATTCATTTATTTTTTATTTTAAATTTTCCTTATTTTTTTCTTATATTTGAATTATTTTCTGGCTTGTTTCCTTTTGACTTTTATATGAATAATTTATTTTTGCACTTCATTATTCTTTTTTTTTTACTGTACTACTGTTGATTTAAAACCGCATAAAATCATTAAGAAACAAGCTGATTAAGGCAAATGATAAACACAGGCTGAAATGGCTTTAAGCTACCGTATTTTTCTGAGTATAAGACGCACCTTTTCTCCCCCTAATTGGGGCTGATAATTTGGGTGCATCTTATACT
>JANHFT010001857.1:186681-204936 GCA_032467955.1 Pseudoxenodon macrops | reverse complement strand
TCATTGCTTCTCTCTATCAGCTGTGCTTTAGAAGCTTTTTTTCAGTTCTAACCAGGGGATAAAATAATGTGCTGAAGGTGACCAGACTAAGGACACTAGCCAGATGAATTACCTGGTAGGCAGATTTTTTCCCCTATTTTCCTCCCCAAAAAGTAAGATATGTCTTATACTATGGTATTTTCATGGAATTATGCTAACACAGAACTTTATGTAACACCTCATCTTTCAGAAATTGTAATTTTATCAGGATTCATTCATAGAGATCATGTCCAGTTTACCTAATACTCTGGTCAAATTAAATCTGCTATTAATAATTTAGATCTTACTCAAAAAACATTTATTCATCCAGGATAAACTCCTTTAAGTTTCTAACTTATTAATTTAGCTAAGCTCTGTTTATATATAGATAATACTGTTCAGAGAAAAAAGGAATTCAGAATACTAAACAAACAACTAGGCATCCACAATGAATAGAAAAAATAAACATCTTAAAATAAAAAGGGAGGCAGAAAACTTTACCAAAAATTGGGCAATTTAAATTATTTTATCAAGCTGGCAATGTGTGAGATATGTGATTGCAGTTGGATATGTCTGTAGAGCCAACTGAATGAATGATAAAACGAGGTTATCTCTCTTGTGACTAAAGCTCTGCAATTGCTATTTCAAATACATATATACTTCTAATGCATTGGCAACATCACATTTAACTTTAGGGAATTGGTCACTTGATGATAAAAGGTAGCAAAAAGGAGAATTGTCCTAAAGATAAGCATAACATGACTTTTCAAGTTTCTATTTTGAATTATTTTTGGTCATTTGGGATCCAGTATGAATATTATGTACCTCTTTTTCTGGGCATTAAAAATGAAAAATAATGAAAAGATGCTTAATCAATGGTGCCTTTTTTCTTTTCTATTGCTGGTCAGAACTTCTCTGGAAGACAGGTATCAGATTATTTCTGAATTCCATGGATTATTGTAGGAGTTTCAACATTACAGTTTTGTATCTGCATCATTGTAAAGTTATTGAATTATCACGACAAATCATGCAACCTCTGATACATCCACAGACCTATTAATTTATTACTGCTCATTTATAATTACATTTATCTGATTACACTCCAGCCTTGTGAAGCAATAGCTTGGTATGTTAGTCCTAAATTTTAGGAAATGATTTACAAATTGCAGTTACCATTGAATCAAATATGAGCCTTACTTCTATTATTTTCTGAAATGGTATGAACATTAAAAAAAATTACCGTACATGCCTGATAGCATTTCTAACTTCAACATTCATTCTTGTTAATGATTTTCTCCAGAAACAGATACTCATAATATTTCCTCTTTCAAAAATATTTTAAAAAACAGATCTTAAAATGTTCAAACAACTATAACTTAACTTCCTCTTATGTATTAACTCATGCAACACCACAGCAAGTGTGAGTGCTTTAGTACAGATTTACCATAAATCTGGGCCAGTACACCCAATGTTCTCAGTATCAGCATTTCCTCATTCCCATCATTATTCATTCAAGGAAAATTGTAAATAAAAGGACTGTAAAAAAGGGCAACCACTACATCTGAAATATTCCCAAGGACTAATTTGCCTGCTTGGAGGTTGTGCCCTTTGGTTAAATTAATGAGAGGGGATTGATGAATTAATTTCTTACATGACTCAAACTCCATTTATTTTACAGGTTGTCCTGCTAAGTCAAGGACCACAGCCATACATATTGATCAATAAATGACAAAAAATAATTTAAGATGTCAGTGTCAATTAATATCTTTAAGGCTATTTATCCACACCTCACAGACTCAGCCTTGTTTGAAACAGGAAGCCATTTATTCTACTAACAAATATCTAAACTCAAAGCTGACATGAAATCTGAATCTCTGGTATAATCCAATGGGAGTTACTGCTACAAAATTCATATTTAGATCAAAGGGAGAAAGGTAGTAAAGAAAAACAAACTCATATTCACAAATGAAATCCATGAAAATGCATAATTAGGATCATTAGATATAAAATCATAGATTAAATTCTTTAAAATCTGGTGTGACTCACTTTAACTACCTTGTGAACAAATGAAATTCTGACCTCAATTGTGATTGCAAGTCAATAGTAAGAATTATTATTTGCTAAATAATTTTTTTTAATCTACTTCTCTTCTTGTAAATTCTATTTAAAATCATGTTCTATTTCACTACCAATTCAATTAACTTTTCAAAAGAATTTTATCATTCCATTGGAATATAATCTCCTATTTCAATCCTCTGTCTCTTATTCAGCAAACATTCTGCCATGAAAATATCCTGTGCCTCTGAAACAAATGATATACATATTATTTTTAGAATGCTGTCTTTTCTGCAGATCTTTAACAATAAAAGAATATTGATATATTATGTATATCTTAAGGTATCTGACTAAAGCCAGAATTACAATATTTTGCTAAATTCTAAAACAAATATTTGCTGATTTTAACTCAAAGCTGAGACATCAGATTTCAATAAAACTAGGTTTGTCTGATATATATGGGAAATATTTACCACTTGTACTTCATTTAATTCCCTCTAAAGATCTTTTGCAAAAAATATAATATGAAAAAAAATTAATTTGACTTTCAATAGAGTATTTTTCCCCTTTAAGTAATCATTACCATTCTGTATTTAGCATGAATACCAGCCAAGCACACAGCTCTGCTAAATACTGTTCCAAGCATTGTCATTCATATTTATTTCAGCAGGTCTCCTGAAAGAAATATATGTTGACTCTTTACACCAGGCTTGTCAAACCTGTGGCCCATGGGCTGCATGGAGCCCTGAACAGATAGTAATGTGGCTCCACAAGATCATAAACTTTTAACATTATATTGGAATGTATATATATTAACTATATTATAGATTTTATATGCACCCCAAGACAATTTCTCTTCACTCAATGCAAACCAGGAAAGCTTAAATATTGGACACCCAAGCTTTACACCAATTCCACCCTGTTACAAATTATGCACTTTACAATACAGTACAATGATCAGATCAGGGAAAGAGAGAAGGAAGAAACAGAAAAGGGAGAAAAAATACAGACATATTGGATATGAGATGGGAGGCAGGTAAATTTTATTAATAAATAAAAATAGATTACTCAGAAATAAAATAAAATGAAGGACTTGGGCTGGAGCAGAAAAAAATGCTACATATTTCTGGCCTGAATTTGTACAAATATGTATACTGAAGTTGAATTTTTCAAACCAAACATCAAAATGAAATGTTATTGCAGAGCCTCATGCTTGAGTAAATTATTGGGGCCCTGCATCTTAGAAACACAATACAAAGTATTGGTATGCAAATCAGTGATTGACTGATTAAGTGCCATCAACTTAGCAACAACATGTAAATCAAGACAGGTAATTTTTCCGTGACTGTCACTGAGTCCCATAGAAGAGACTAAAGTTTATAATCTCATAGGGAAGATAAACTGTCTCATCTTGTTTTTCAAGTCATAACTTTACTATAGTCAGAACTGTAAAAAGAAACTCGCTTTTTTTGCCAGCATTTTCATTGATCATCATGATCAGAGTGTGTAACACTACCATAAGTTTTAAGCAAGTACCATCATCTCTGCTTGATCTCTTATTCTGTATTTACAAAAGTAGAACTACTTGCTTTTACTTTGGAGAACACCTCTGAATTAAGGTTTCCAGAAAGCAATGGCTGCCTCCCTATGATGCTGCCTTTCTTTAACCGTACATATTTATTCATGATACAATACAGGTTTTACCACCTGTCTGCTTCATTCTAAGCAAATAACCATGACTGTATCAGTAGCACTTACAAAGAGTTTGGAGAATAAAGGACTGTTGATAGAGTTCATTCAATAAGCATGACGTTAACTTTCAACAAAATGTAGGCCAAGAATGAATTGTGAATTCCTTGACTAGATTAAAAGCCTTTAATTACACAATTATTACTTGTTCGGACAAGTCTTCCATACAACTTCTGTCATCACCCAACAATCATTTGTGCCCACCTGAATATTGGGATGCCCTGGTTTGTAACAAGAAGAGAGTGTCTTCTTTGTCTGCTATAAGGCTTTTAACTTCTAGGTCAGATGAAATGCATGGGTCTCTCCAAATCACTAACTCTTCCTCATCAATCACTTTTCTGCACGTGCCTTACTTATTTTGAAAATGAAAATAAATAGAAGGACTGCCTGCAAACATTAACAAGAATAAACTATAAACTTGCCATTTAATTTTATCTAGAAGGAGGGGGTGAGAGCAGAGATGTGTATAATTTACAAGTTCCTTGCCTTCCCTTGATTGTTTAATCAGCAGTATCTCATCCAATAATATGTCTGCAACACTGACGAAATAAAGTGTTAATTGAATTGTCTTATCTATTGCCAGATTTTTAAATCATTACTGTAAGTAACCATATTGTTGTCATGCCACTATGTAGTACAGGTTGTCCTTGCTTACCAACTGTTTTGTTTAGTGATTGTTCAAGTTAGGACAGTTAAAAAAAAGTTTTGCAACCAGTTCTCATTTTTTATAGCCATCACAACATCACGGATACTTCACAACCAATGCACATTTACAACCATTGCAGTGTCCAAAAGTCACATGATTGCCATTTGCTAGTTTCAGAATGGCTTTCCAACAAGCAGACTTGATGGAGGACTAGAAAGTGAAGTTGCAAGTTGCAGTCATGTGTTGAAAGCAGAAGTGATGTTCCAAATCATGCATAGTCAAGATGATTTTTTGCTTAGTGATCACTGCATTTACCACCTGAGTTACCAATCTCAAATATGGTCGGTAAGCGAGGAGTACCTGCATTTATATCACTTTCTCAGTAAGAATATTTTACAAATATTCAGTTTTGTATTGTTTATAAAATCTGAGACCACTCAGACTTCATAACAGGAATGTCTATAAGATTTCATTGTATAATAATAAAAATTATATAAAAATAACCTATAATAAAGGGGTTTGGGGTGATAGACTTAGTGACTGAGTGACCTAAAGATACCCAGTCAGGTTCTGTGTCTAAAAAATATGGTCACCAACTTTCTAATCCAGCACAAAACTTAATTTAGTTAAATTAATTTAGAGTTAATTAGAAACTTCCAAACCCAGAACAAGCAAATCATTAATCATAACTATATAGGATTTACATTTCTAGGTTATTTACAGTCAAATTCACTGCAATGTGTCCTATCATTCTCTCACAAGCTAATCAGTAAAAAAAAATGTATTAAACTGTCTAATCTGGTGTCCAATTTGAAACTCAAAACAAAATAACTTATTATCATGAAAAGGAAAGCAGACACAGTAGCAAAATATACAAGATACTATCATTGGAAGAGACTTCAAAGACTTTAGTAATGTGGCCCAAGGAAGCTTTAACATTTTCTGTAGCTGTGAGAATATGTAAATATTTTGGCTTTTTATCACATGTCTTGATAGGAGAGCTGAGAATGGATAAAAATACTGAAGAGTTAATAGGCCATATTCCTAGCCTGGGGAAAGGGGGTAGCAGGGAGCTTTCCATGTTTTAAATTGTTTTTTTTTCTATTTAAAAGAATCAAGCACCAAATATAGGCCCAATTTTTATATATTTCCATAGATCCATTAGAACCAATAGAAAATATGCTGATTATTTACCAAACTGTTATACTATTCTCCACCTGCTGTGCTAGTAGTTTTAATATTAGGGTTCTTTCATTCATTTATTTTCTATTTTAATTAATTTTATAAAACAAATTATTGATTTGATTTATGAATGATGATTAAATTCAAACAATTCTAATGCTTAGAAATAAGCATTTTGTCTTCAGTTACCCAGTGTTCATAAATGAAATGGGTAATGCAAAATTAGTTCAGATATATAGTAGTTCATAGCTAATTTTGACACATTTCCAAAACACTACGTAGGATCAACAGAAGTAAACTAAGAAATATCAAGCTACAGGTTAGATTAGGAATTTGGAAGAGTATTCCAGCAAATCACTCCCATGCATGCATCCACAAAGATATCAAGTGTTGAGCTAAGAGATTCTACAACATCTAACAAAGGTTAATTTAAAATTGAGAATATGTTTCCCCCCCCCCATGTCTCCCCCTCTCTCCCTCCCTCCCTCTTTCTTTCTCATATGCTGGTTTTAAAATAATGCTCATGTAGGCCTTATCAACATGTGTAATGTTTTCTATGTCAGGCTATAGCTGTTTGGATCATATCCCATAAGTTAATTTCTGTATGCAGAAAAGCTATGGGCAGATAATCTATCCCATGAACACCTTAAAATGATTGATTCACAGAGTACTCTAAGCATTAAATGTGGTTTGTTTAGTTTAGTTTAACATTCTGTGTGAACCAAACCATTACAACTTGAAACCTAAGTTTATGGTGACCATGATTAAATAAACTATTACATAGCATGGTGTGAAGCCAATCTTTACATACTTTTGACAATTCTAAAATGTGAGTAGTAACTAAACTAAGTGATAGAACGGAGGTCAATAATTTAATGCATTTCACTTATTTGTGTAATCAAAATATAAAATCCAATTTCATTAAGAAAATGCCAAGCAGTATTATTACAGCAACTAAGGCAGAACATGGACATTTCAACTGTTGTTCTAAAATATATGCTACATCTTAGCATACTTAGCTAAAAACTGCTAATATACTTCAATACTTAGTTTATTAAACTATAGTATACTGTGTTCATTTCCTGCTACAGAAGTAGAAGCTTTGTAAGTCAATGGAAAATAGCATAAATCACACTGTACAGGAAAACAAGTCAGCTGGGGGAAAAGATATATTTTTTATTAATGGGGGAGGATACTTTTTCCTCAGTATTACTGGCATTATGAGTAACAAGCCCCCACACTTTTAACAACAAAAGTAAATGATTACTATTAATTTATATAAGAGAATATAAAGCAGGTGCTGCTTTCTTCCCCAAATTAAACCATATAATTATTGCCTTTAGGCCAAAGGTTTTCAGTCAATGCCAATCAGTTGAGCTTTTCAATGACTACATTTTCAATGACTTCCACTATAAACAAATGACAATTATTCCCTATTGTTTAGTCTATGCAGATTGGTTCAACTGCAGCTACATGCTCAACCAATTTACAATGTTATGAGATGGCAGTAAACCAGTTGCAAGCCCCTTAATGATTAAGATGGTAATCTAGAGCCAAACACATTCTTTATGGATACTGCAAATATAAAACTCAAGTTTATCACAAATCCTGCCATGAACCCCATGTACTTTCAGAATTTTTGTGGTTTATAAATCACTGAAAGTATAAAGATACCAAGGCAGTCATGACACTAAACTGTGAACCTAGGTCTTTTGGTTCAAAGTTTGTTGCACTTGCCTCCAAACGAGTCAAAAATACTTTAAAAACTTTGTAATTCTACCTCCTTTAGTTAGTTTGTCATCCTGAATTGAACATGTTGGTATTGTTTCAATGATTTACTATGCTACCCCAGGGTGGGTTTGTTTTTCTGTATCTAAACTTTTATCAGTAAAATTAGTAATAAATGCAAATCATAATCAACCACTCTAGGTCAACAGAAATATATTATAATCTTTTAGAATGATCTAAAATCTCTACTATTTTAGTAAATTATCCACTGACTTTTCTCAAATATTTTTTTTTACCTTGGCTAGACATGAGCAGGGTATTTGTAGATAACTGCTTATATGTATTTATTTGTTTATCAATTTAATATGGCTACCCATTTCACTCAACATGACTCTGGATGTTATATAATAAAAACAATTTACAAATATTATTAAAACAATTGAATTAGCTGTTAACATCTGCCAGCATATGGTTTAATAAAACTGATTTATATCTAAACTTGCATTTATTTGTAGAATTAAAAGTTCAACTTAGAATTATTTCTTTAGTAGTTTTTACTGATGGAACACACTCTCACTTTTCTTATGATATAATTTTTTTAAAATGACAAAATTGACTTCAGGTAGGAAGCAAACTACTACAGAAGCCTCTAGCCATAAAATCAATAAGAAAATGTTTACCATTCATGAAATTTTAATTTGAACATTACTTGAGAATAAATATAATTAACAAAATAAGATGACAGCTCAAATTATTTTAATAATTTCAGAATCTCAGCTGCAAATACGGTAGCAAATTATCCAACTGTTATCAACTAGGAGAAAAATACTAAAAAATATTCAGAGAAATCAGTGAATAACTAAATGAAAATATTAAGTGTCTGCCTTTGTTATGAAAATAAGCAGCTGCTCCAGTCTCTCTTTTCCAATTTTTTTTTCATGAATAGAGGCAACTGCTTCTGTAGTTTTTCAAAATACTTTACCCAGGTATTCTATTGCTATAATACACAATAAGGGATTAGAAGACAATAAGGGATTAAAAGAGCATCAATGCATATTTTTCTCTGACTACAGAATGTCTGTTCATTTATTCACACTGATTAACTATCCACCTATCCACTGTGAAAAGACAGGTAAACAGCTTGTGGCGCTGAGCTTCTTCCTATGGCTCATGAAACTCTATTCAATTGCAACTGCCAATAATTGGTGGTGTGATTTCCCATCATTCCTGGAGAGAAAACATATACAAATTGTAGCTAAATCTAAAAATAATATCGCTTGGAAAAAACAGAAAGAACTAAAAAAAAAAGGTAAAATTCCATCCTTATCCGTATACTGACCCTGCTACATGTCATTCTGATGGTAACTATTTCACTTGTTGGCTAATGTAACAAATTAGCACACACTATTTAATAAAGTAAAAAATGAAACATGATACATAAGTTACATTGTATCAATTTACCCATATGTAAAAAAAGAGAACAAAGATGAATTGTAATATATATATATATATATCTGCTTTCATCACGTTTCTCCTTTCCTGGCTCACTGCCACTGTTGGAAACTAAAATAACTATCTGCAGAGATGTAAGACTCTGGAGAATTGGGAAACAACATCTTTCTCTGATTCTTCTCTTTTAACATAAAAATAAGATTAACCCTCCCCACTTAATATGTAAATATATTATATATGTCAATAATTAAATCACCATGTCCGATTTAGAAATGGAGACGCTTTCTGGGAGGGAAGGAGATACAGACATATTAGATGTGCCTATTCATTATCCAATCTAAGCAAACCCAGGAGAAAAAAATTGGGCGGGTGGAGGGAGAGATGTTCTGCTTATAATATGGTATGTACCCTGCAGTTCCTTGGCAAATAAGCATAACAGAAATCAAAACTATCAGGAACAGGATGTTGGCAAACCATAACTTAAAATAACAGATATTTTTATCACAGTATTAGGCAGTTTGAGACTCAGAAATATGTATTTGAGAGAAAGTTCACTGATTTGAGAAATTATACAGTACCCAATTTTACAGAGACAAAAAGCTGCTACTTGGGAGCTAAAACAAAATTACATTAGACATCCTAACAAAAATATTAGAATGCTATATCCTGCCTTTCTAGATGTAGGCCCTAATTGTCTCACAGAGCTCCCCTCTGCTTTAGCTCCTTATCAAAGATAAAGTCAACTTCAAACAGGATTAGACGTTTATTACACATTGCTCATTGCTAGATTTTCTGTAAACATGAATCTATGCAGGCATTCTTTCTTAGTAGCTTCTTAATACACTCTCATAACAAGATCCATGGCCATATTGGATTTGTGGCAGGTGAACCAAAAGCAGGAAATATTTTTGTGTATCTCTGAATTTATTAAATAGAGTACAGTAATTGGGTTGATGCCTGTGCCAGACACAACATCTTAATTAAACTTACCTCACAATAAGTACTGTGCATGAATCCAAGAGATGAACTCTGAATTAACACAAACTGTTCTATTTTGTTCCTTAACTGCCAGTGGAAGAGGAATTAAGCAGCATGCCGACTTCCCCAAACAACTGTATCACAAAATGGAACAATCCCCCACTGTCTTAAAATTCATTGTAGCCAGAAGTTGGCCTTGAATTCTCTGCAGCTGGCAGAAAAATGAACAAACATTATTACATACAGAGTCTGACACCCCACAGCACTGAGCAGGAAGATCTCAAGTGCTTGCTTGCACTGGATTCCCTGGTAGCATTTTTGTCTTGGAAAATCTAGAGATATTTAAGTACAGGAAGTCTTATTTGTAAGTAATGTTCTCTTTTAATCTTCAACAATTTATTATATACATGTAATAAATGCATTAAACTCTATATAAAAACCAAGAATAAAATGTAGGTATTACAATAAACTGAGTCTGGGAGAGTTTCTTCTTCTGTCTTTCTCATTCACACATAATCTCACAGAGTCACACACTAAGCAGTTCTCACACTCTTCAGCACTCACAGTTTCTCTCAATTTCCCTTTTTTTTAAAATATAAATTTTATTTTGTTTTAAAAGCAAGAATAAGAATTAATACAAACTAAAAGAGAGTAAATGAGAAATAAGAAAAAGAAAAAAAAGAAAAAAACTAAAGTAAAAAAATGAGAGAAAAGATTTAGAAAAAAAATAGAAAAGAAAGGAAGTGGTTTCCAGTTTTCTTTACAGCAGTTAAAAATACTGTTTTATACTTTCTAAATTTACATTCTTTCTCTAAAGTTACATCAGGATTCTTTCCTCACGTAATTATAAAGAAAATATATCATAAGCAGTTTCCAATCAGCAATAAAAGAAGACACCTATGGACATTCTCAATCACCAGGTCATGGTTGTTTCAAAGGAGCTTTTCCAAAAGAAGAAAGGATTTTCCTGGTTGTTGTTTTTTCCTTTGAAAACGTTTCACTTCTTATCCCAGAAACTTTTTCAGTTGATGAATCGAAAAAGCTTCTTGGATGAGAAGAAAAACATTTTTTAAAAACCACCAAGAAAGTCCAGCTGCCTTTTGGAGAACAATCTTTGGACAATAAAAGAAAATATTTATTTTTCCATCCAATTTATAGAACTGCCCATCTCACAAACACATGACTCAGTGTGGCATACAACAAAGATAAAACAATCAATAAATATTTTTAAAATTATTAGCAAATGCCATTATTCTATAAGTTTGTTTTTTAAATCTTTACTCCTACAATTCTCTCATCTTGTTTTATATCTCCATTCAATATTTGACGAAGTAAAATACAGAAAAAGAGACAATAAGTATACCTATCATATCCCTTTTTGTATCTCATAGGCCAGTGATGTCAAACCTTTTTCTTCTTGCATGCCAAAAATGGTGGCGCGCACACACTGGTGCGCACACGTGTGCCAGCACACAAACCCCCAGTTTGTCTCCAGGGGCTTCAGGGAAGTGTCCTGAAGTCTCCGGAAGGTAAAAAACGACCCAACGGGCAAACCGGAAGTGACTTCAATTTGCCTGCTGGGCCGTTTTAAACCCTCCAGGGGCTTCAGGGAAGCCTCCTGAAGCCTCCAGAGGATGAAAAATGGCCCTACGGGCAACCCGGAAGTCACTTCCAGTTTGCCCATAGGGTCGTTTTTTACAGGGCAGCGCCTTGCATGCCCTCAGAAATGGCTCCGCATGCCATCACTGTGATAGGCTTTTGTTAGCTCTCCATTGACAATTATTTGTGCTTTTTGGGAAATCAATCTTACTAATTTAATAAAATTCTCTCCAAAATTCGTATCTTCCAAGCTTTAACCAGAAAGGTCCATTCAAATTGTAAAAGGTGTTTTCTATGTCTAAGAAAATCAGTGCATTGTATTGCTCCAAATGTTCCAAAATGTAAACATTTCTTATACAGTATTAAACTTTAACTATCTATTAGGTAAAAACCCACATTGACCCTCATGAATAAATTCCTGCAAACTTACTTTCAATTTCTGAGCCAAAATCTTTGTAAAGAACCTATAACTTTTATTTAATAATGATATTAGCTTATAGTTTCTTGTCAAATCTTTTCCCTCCTTGGGTATTAATTAAACTAGCTGGGTGATCTCCCTCTCCACCCAAACCACCTGACAATATAATGCTGTCTTAGCTTCTCTCCAGCTCTCTGGCATCTCTGAAGCTCTCTGGCATCTTACTCGTCTGTACATCATCATATTTTGTAAAAGTTGTAAAATACATCCTCAAAGTGTCCCAAAGGTGCTTTTTCAAGAGGAAACTGGACTTTCTTGGGTTGTTGTTGTTGTTTTGAAGACATTTTGCTTCACATCCAAGAAGCTTCCTCAGCTTTGACAGGATAGTGGGGAATGGAAAGATTTATATTCTTTGCAGACAGCTGATCATTTGTATCCTTTAGAATTTTAGAGGGTCATTGAAGCACTTAGAGGTTTATCTGTGTCCTCAGGGTCACCAGAATGGTGCTCATGGTTCCTGTAGTCTGCAATAGACTGCAATAGACTGCAGGAACCAGGAGAACTACTCATGTAACTCTGAGGATCCAGATAAACCTCTAAGTGCTTCAATGACTCTCTAAAATTCTAAAGGATTCAAATGATCAGCTGTCTGCAAAGAATATAAATCTTTCCATTCCCCACTATACTGTCAGAGCTGAAGAAGCTTCTTGGATGAGAAGCAAAACGTCTTCAAAGACGAAACAAGAAAGTCCAGTTGCCTCCTGAGAAAGCACCTTTGGGACAACCATGACTTGGATGACTGAGAATCTCTACAGGCTTACTATACATCCTCAAAGCATGCATTATAATATTATAGTAAATGCTTTGTTGATAACCCATCAGGTCCAGGCACCAATACTGATTTAGTATTTTTTTGTAACTGCAAACATTCCTTATTGTTTTGGGTCCCTTCATAATCTGTTTCTGTTTCTCTGTAATCGTCAGTAAATTTTGTTTCTTTAAATATGCATCTATTTTCCACTGGGGAAATTTTTCTCCTTCCTATAAATTGGAATAATATTGATAAAATACTTTTTGATAGCCGTATCATCTTTTATTACAGTATCTTCCTCTTATAATTTCAATACCATTTTCTTTTTTTTAAATAATTTACCTGTTCACAATTTCCTTGGTTTATCTGCAAAACATTTTTTTTTTTGCTATAATTCTTTTGTCATTTCCATTTCTTTCAGTATCGACATAGAAAATTGTCTCTGTAGAATTATAATTTGTTGAGAAATATTTACTTTCTCTGGAAACTTTTCCATTTTTAAAAATATCATCTGAAATAATTTGTGTCTTGTTGCCTCTAATTTTTAAGTTCATTATTATGTTGCATAAATTGCTCATGACAATTTTGCCTGAGTCCCAAATAATTCTTACATCTATAGCTTAATTAAGATTTTTTTTTTAAGTCCTTTAATTTTTTTTACAGTCCTCCACTGTTTCTTCTTTCTGTGTCAGCATTTTATGGAAGAACTGGGTTTCCATTTAAAAATGAAACTCACTGAATTATATTCTGAAAAGGTCTTTGGTAATATCTTATTTATGAACCTTAAATTCAGATTTTTCAAAATCCAAATCATGTCTATTCTCAAAACAGATTTACGTTGTGCAAACAATAATAACTGCACTCTCTTGAATTGCCATTTTAAAGTCTCCACGCATCAACAAACAACACTAAATTTTCATATATTTTTTTTAAACTGTCATCGTTTAATTTATACATTTTAATATTTTTCTCAGAAGTTCTATCTACAGTATTTGTAAGAAGATCACTTCAATCCAATCTCCCATTAAACACAAGCATTCATACGAAAAGCCCATTAATCTGTCAATAAGTTATTTATAGAAGATTTATCTATCATCAGTTGGGCCATAAATGAGACTTAACCCCACGTAGCTTGTTTCTTTCCTGCTTTAATCCAGAAAGAATGTTGATTTACCAAGTGTAATTATTTTATCCTTCCACTTGGAAAAATCTCTCCTTAACTGTAAATGAATTACATCCAATGGTGATTAATAAAGTGAGGTTTTTGTGAATCTTTCTTTCTAATAGGCTACATTGAAGCTGTGAAATTTCTTATTCCTCAGCCACTCAATTCACAATTTAGGAGTCAACTTCTAAAACTTCACTTGCTGCAGTTTTCTCATGAAAAGTAGCTGTCCAAGTACAGTTGGATGATTAGACAATCTCTTCTTCTTGTCTGCAGAGTCTGTGCTGGTCAGAATTTACTGTCTAGCAGCCTATCAATACTGCAATCCCATTCCTGCTCCTTGTCTTCTATAGCTATAGCTCTTCTACCGGTAGTCCACTACAGATCCTCATTCAGAAATCAGTTTTTCTCAATTTCCTAATTTTATATAAGAGCAATTTCTTTTAATAATTTGCTTTGGATCTTTAAATTCAAGCAGAAATCCACCTGGCTACATGTGCAGAACTGTTGAGAAATGTTATATCGCTGTCATTCTATTATCTTTCTATATTAGCCAATTATGATAACAAACTTAATCATGGCGATTTTATTCAGTAACCTTAACTCAGTAACCTGAATCCTAACCTTAACTCAACTAATTTCTTCGTATATTTTTTTTTAGAAGCCACCAAAAATGGCTTCACCATTTTTATCTAATGCATCAACACTTTGACAAGGAAAGTTTTGCCAGCATTCCTGTTCATTCAAACTTCTGTAACCTGGTAGAGCTAAAAAAAGAGCAGCACATCACATATACATTTTGGATCATATGCTAATTACATTGTTTAAACTGGATCTCATTCCATATGACTTTGCAAGAGGGCAACAACGGTTTGCAGATCCATAATGCCACTTGCAGTGCTTAACCCCTGAAGAACACTTGTGGGTGATTCAATAGATCCTTTCCTTTCCTTTCCTTTCCTTTCTTTTCTTTTCCTCTCTTTCCTGCTTCAGTGAATTCTTGGAAAAACAGAGAAGCCTATCAGGGGTTTAATGCAGAAAGAGATGTGAGACTGTTATAGGAAATGTGCATTGATCCCCTCACATTCTGGCCTTGAACTTCCACTAGTAGAACCCTTTATATCATATTTGTTAATCATCCTTAAATATTACTCAAAGGTTTACTATAATAGATCTGAAATACTTTATAAACAACTTTTACAGTTTGCTCAGGAAAGACTCAATGGGTGATGGCCTGTTCACTTATTTTTAAAACAAAACATTCCTAAAAAGAAAGGTTTAGTTGTTTTTGGAGGAAATAATTTGCTTTAACTTCCAACTCTGAGCTATTTTTCAGACTTTAAAATGATCTGTCTTTTATGAGCTCCAAATGGGAAAACATGCCCTTTGCCAATGACATATATATATATTCTCCATTAAGCATTCTGGCAGCAGGAGGAAGGCCAAGGAAAAATAAAGTACTAGATTTCATTATTATTTAGCAGTTCAATCTACAGAAGTATTTCAGCATTATAAAGCTAAACGTTTTCGTAGGACTGGTCAGTAAAAGCCAACTGGAAATCCTAGCTAGGTTCTTAAAATTGAATTACCTGAAAGGCAATAATGGCAACAGCAATGCAAGAAAAATATTATTAAATACTTAAATATTTTATCTAATAATAAAATATTAGATATTAAAATTATAAATACCAGAGTAATTATCAGAAGTAATTAATTAATACTAGTGGAAATCACACTGGCATATAAAATAAAGCTAATTAAACTAAATTATTTATACCTTTCCCCAAAAAAGCCCAAGATAACGTACACATTCTTTGAAATAGATTACATGAAGACTAGTGTGAAATCACCCAGTAGACTTTACAATCAAGCATGAATTTGAATTTGAATTTGAATCCTGTCCTGGACCAACATTACAGTTCTTTTTAACACTACTGCAATACTGGCTGTTTCAATCTGGAATGTGACAAGTAATTCAAATGAAAATCAGGAAATGATTAATGTTTGCAAAACTGTGGATAGATGGCAATAGTTTTTTATCATCATCAAGAATGAGGAAGGAGTTAATGTACTTACCTAAATGGGAAAAAGTACAGGCCATCAATTAAACATTAAAGGACAGCACTGTGCCAAGAACATACCCAAACTGCACAGCTGACCTTTTTTAGAGAAAATATATCTAAAATGTAAGCCCAGAAAAAAGCAATTTAGAAAAATTGACTAGCTTCTTAAGAGAATACTAAAAAGAAATTGGGGAAGCGATCCATCTCTCATTTGGCAGTCTATATGACTTTTATACTTAAAACTGAGTACGGGTCCTACCTACGGGTGTACATTTCTTTTGAGTAGATTTTGTATGTCTGTTTTGTCCATCTATCTGAACAAAGGAAATTAATGCTAGAGGACAGAGAGATTCTTTGTTACATATCCAGGAACATATTTGATAACTCTCTGCCTCAAAAAAGCGGACAGAAATACAGGAAGGAAACAGACTAGGCCAGGGGTCAGCAACCCACGGCTCTGGAGCCGCATGTGGCTCTTTCATCCCTCTGCTATGGCTCCCTGTCTCTGGTCGCATCCATAATTGATAGGGCTTTCAGATATGACAGGTAGAGGAAAAAGGATGACATGCTAGGAGGAAACTCTATGGTGGAGAACCGGACTTCCAGTCGGCTATAGAATAAACCGGGGGCTTCCGGTCAGGACATTTGTGGCTCTTTGAGTGTTTAAGGTTGCCAACCCCTGGCAAAGATAAAGAATAGAACCTCAATCAGTTTTGCATCCAACTACGAATCAATGATTGATCACTACTCTCTTTGCTGACTAATAGCTAACCACTTCTCCTTGAATTTATATATTTTCCTCTTTATTGCTGTGGTTGAGGTTATCCAGCAGTTTTAAGTGGATGGATTGTAGTCATGTCCTCTTTCCCGCTTTAATAGACTAGATAAATAATATTGGCAAGCATACAAGGTAAATATGATCTTAATTGTACACTGCTCTGAAATACCAAGAATACTTTCATATCCGCAAGCTCTATTTATTAGGTTATGAAAAACTGAATTCTAAATCTGATAAGGTACAGTCCTTTTACTCTTCTCTTTATTCTTGGGCCAGCAAAATTGAACTTCTTGGAAAATAAATACATGCAAAATGTATGAATGCACCAACTCTTCATTACTAAGAATGTCAAGGGACATAAAAGTTATCTGAAGGGTTGTACAAACTTCAATCATTTCTAGCCTATTAAAAAATCCCAAATATATGTTTCTAAGATCACCACCATATTATCACTCTTAAATATGTCATGTACATTGTTCACTCCTGCAAAATCTTGGTAGACGCCTTTCACTATTTATTATCTCATCCTGGCGTCAGGCAGTCTCTCCACTGTCTGATGGGCATACTGTGTCCTTTTTAAAAAAAAATTATCATTAGCTCTAGAAGTTCTATAACAACCATCCAAATGTTCCCCATCTGAATCTTAATAAATTAATTTTGAACAGGAAAACCTTGCAATATGAAGGATAACAGAGGAAATAAGGTAGAACTCTTTCCAATCTAGATGTTCTGTTTAGTTCTACTAAGTGAGTATATATTTATAATTAATGTATTCATAGAAGATTACAGTCACAAAGCATAGTTTCCACCGTTTGGTTCACTTTGGTGTTTTTTTTAATGAGGCACTAACTGCAACATCAGTGAAATGTAAAATTACTAATAGCCAAATTGTTCAAACACTGAACAAATCACCAACAATAACAACGCAGCTAATAAAAATCTACAGTGAAAGTAGAAGTTAGGGAAAACAGTCATTTAAAAACAAAACTACTCTAACACTGACAAATGAACGGGTCAGCAAAAATAGATATTGTTTAGAAGTTCTCAAAATCAAAAGGACACCCTATTAGATACCTGTTCAAATGGTTATTTAAAAATAATAAAGAAAGAAAAACGTTCAAGATATAAAACATTTTAAAAATATTTAGTCCCCTTTTTATCAGGAAAATTAACCATAATGCTCAGATCTGCAAACTTTTACTAGCTATGGGTAAAGTAATTAAATTACAATTAATATTGTCAGATGAAGAGAAGCAAAAGGTCATGCTGAAATAAGAGACAGCTCAAATTGGTACACAATTCCTCAGCATGTCTTTTTAACCATGGTTAAGAGACATGAAATATTGTAGTGATTTGGTCTTATGAGATTCAAGGTAGATCAGTACAAACTACTTATGGGCAAAATCATTTCAAAAAATTAGATGCATTCTTATCCATTAAAATTCCAAGTGATTGGTTATCCACTACTACTCCAACTACCAATATGCATACAGTGGGGCAAAAAAGTATTTAGTCAGCCACCAATTGTGCAAGTTTTCCCACTTAAAAAGATGAGAGAGGCCTGTAATTGTCATCATAGGTATACCTCAACTATGAGAGACAAAATGTGGAAA
>JANHFT010001857.1:150503-162888 GCA_032467955.1 Pseudoxenodon macrops | reverse complement strand
ATTGTATGTTTTTATTACTGGCTGTACACCGCCCTGAGTCTTTCAAGAGAAGGGCGGTATATAAATTTAATAAATAATAATAATAATAATAATCAGGCCAGACACAAGACTGAGATATTTTTAAGATAACTGATATCTCCCAGAATATCTATGGTTGGATTGTTATGATCCTCTAATTTACCTCACAAAGGAATATACTCACCATATTAACAAGTTTTTGAATTCTGGGATATCCCCCTTCCTGTCACTATACTAATACTAATTCCTTTAATAGAGAAAACCACCATGTGATATAATGATGTCTTGACCACTCCTTAGATCCAGAAAACCAAGATCATGCAGATAACCTAAATTATCCTGGGCCAAGAAAACATGCAATGGAAAAAACTACTATAAGCATCTTGTTCACATTTTCAGGCTGCAAAAGATGAAACTATCTCCTGAAACTTGAACAAGATGGTGCATGTTCTACTTCATTAATAGCACTAAGATAGCTGTTTGTCTATCAGGCAACTTACTCATCCTTCATTATCAACTATGGGAACAAGGCAAATAAAGAACATAACAGAAACAGACATCAAAAGCAAAGTGATTTTGCTTACAATATAATATTGCACATAAAACAGAAAGCTTTACTGTAAAACATTTTAGTTGCATTTTCGTCCATTATAATGTTGCCTCCAGATGAAGAAACTAAATTTGACAACACTTTAGATTTGCCAGATAAGAAACAATGATAGGAAGACTTTGGATGCCTATTTGTTTTACAATCCAAACAAGTCAAGATGGAAACTTACTTTCATTGAACATATTCCCATACCACTCAAAGCAGATAGCACTGGAGAATCGGACAACAAACAGGGCAAAGACAAACACAATACTTCTTAGAAGAAAGCAAATGCACTAAAAAAGGACTTGTCTACCCAGGTCAAGCATACACAGGACTAATTTAACAACTGCCACAATTGTGGACACCTGCAAGCCATGAGCAAGCCACATATTTGTTCAATCCCATCTTTTTCTGTCATTTGCCTACTATGCAACATGTTCAGACAAGTGAAATGAGACCTGGGAAAATATGAGCTCATATGTGTCTACATGTGCACCTATTTTTTATTTAGAAGAAATAAATACACACACTCAACTCATTTTAGAACATAGTCAACTCTGAATTTCTTTGACTATGATGCCTGCCAGGTTAGGCATGACAATGTTGTGGTACAAATTAAAGCCTAAAAGTTAAACTCTTAACAGTTTGCTTTTGTTGTTTTCATTCTGGTTCAAAGAAAAAAATATTCATCTGGCCTTATCCTCTTTCAGCCTCCATGAACATTCTTTACTTTGCTACTTTTTTCTTCAAAAGGACACTTGTAGAAAACAAGTGCCAAACATTTCTAGTCAGAACATATTGTGAATGTATGAAATTGAAAATGAGAATTAATCACAATAAAATATTTTCTCACATCACAGCTCTATTCCTACACCTTTATTTATAAGAAAGCTCATTTACTTCAAAAGACAACTTCTCATACTTGTAACTTAAACAACTGCCTGAAAGCTGCAGCAGAATGAGATTAGTAACATAACTAAGCGTTAGATGGCCTTTTATGATACTGCTTACTAAAAGTAATCCATCTGTAGCGGCTACATGTTTTCGCAGTTATTTTGTCAAATTTTCTCTTTCACAACATGGGATAACTGTAAAAAGTTTTACTCCTCTGCAACCTGCCACACATATCTTAGTATTCCATCTGGTGGGACCACAACATATTATTTTCCAAAAAAAAAAAGGCTTGTTTTATTTTTTCCTTATCCAGTTTTTATACCCCTTTCACATGAATGCCCAATCTTCTCAACCTAAATTAAGACAGAATAAACAATATTAAGAGGGCTGCTTACAGGTGCACTAAGAACACAAGAGTGCCTTTTAACATTAAACACACACATACACACATGCAGAATAAAATCTACCAAACCAAAATGGTTATAATTTCATCTAAATTCATTATCTGTTTTTTATCACCACAACTCTTGATACTTTAACTTTAATTTAAAAATCTGTAATTTGGCAGGTTGAATGTCATCAGCCCACCAGTTATTTAACTAATCCACTAAAATCCTCAGATATGCATATGGCAAGCTGCAGAAAAACTTCCTTACTAGGAAACATCCTAGTAAGCTGTGGGGGGGGGGACTATGTCCCAACCACCCTCTAACTCACCATTTTCTTTCCGTTACAGACACCATCTCTGTGATAGAGGGGACTGCATGGGAGGTGAGTGCGGTGCTTCTAGTTTAAAAGGTGATGGGGGGGGGCACGGGCAAGCAACCCTAACAAGATTTTCCTTTCTGTGAGTGTCAGTATATGCCAGAAGAGAAGTAAAGGAGGCATTAACAAACCAGGTTTGTGTTTGGCTGTACTCCTTTCTTTTTCTTTTCATTTGGAACCTGACAGCTATCACGTTACTCTATTATAATCTATATCAATCTTAATTCAGAATTGCTACTGCTTTCTTCTTCTAAATCCAATTTACTGTAAGTAAAGTTCCACTTAATTTTACTATATAGCCTACTTCAAACCTGAGCTCAGCCATGCATTCACCAGGTACAACTTGTACACTATTATTACAAGTACTTCTTGCTTGACAATGGCAATAGGGACTTCTGTTACTAACAACTACATTCCAATACAGTCAATGTTACCACAGAGATTTCCAAGCTTTTACGTTGCATGTTTTACTAATAACAAAATGAAAATACTCACACTCCTTGGATACTTAATATTAACTTCCCATTGCAGCCTTATTCTCTGTGGCATCATCACATCATCCTGTAATAAATGGTGTTCATTACTGAATAAGAAAGAGAATCCACCTGAAATAATTAACTAGAAAAGGCTGTCAGATCAATGGTCAATTTTTTACACTAAAGTCAAATTTACAAGGACCCAGTAAGGTATAAGCGCTGGAAAGATTCCAGATACTAAATTATTTGAAACCTGTTGCATGTCCATCATAATATTAAATTTTAAATTTGATTAAAATTAAAAGTCAAAAATCAAAACTTTACATTAGACATGAAGTGTAGTGCCTTTTTCTGTGTTGTATTGTTTAAAAATGATAAACACATAATACAAGATTTTATTTTAAACTATGAGAAATAATAGAAAATGAGAAAGGAACAACATTGGTGCCTAAATTACTATTTTTCTATACTACTATACCTAACACTATTTTTCTATACCACTTTTTATCTAATAATAGCATACCAGTTTATATCAACAGAATACAGACATAAAAGCATCAATTCAAAAATTAATTGAATTAAAGGAAGGAATCTTTTGCGTAAGACCCAAAATTCCCCACATGTGAAAAGTTTAGCTTATCTGGGAGCAGTTTGCCATAATTATTTTTAATGGGGAACCCTTAGTAGAAGAGTTCTGCAATAAAATTTCAAATTACTCCAACATTCCAGTTTGTACTACAAGCCTCCTTAAACTTTGTAACAGAGAAAGAACATCATGCATAAGTTGGAAAAGATAACAAAGATGAGGTTAATAGTATAAAAACAAATAAGCAGTCAACGCATATTGTAGAAATAGATGTACTATAGCATTAGTCTTCCATCTGTATGCTAAATGGACAATGGCAGGACATCTCCACAAATAGCTTACCACAGTAATTTGGATGAATTGTTGCTATGGCAAGCAATATTGTACACAGGAAAAGCTGAAATTAGCAAACCAGCTAGAATTGAAGATAGGAATTCTTAGTCACTATGTAGAATCTAATTATCTATGTCTCTCATCTTTACAAACTTTGATGGATTTATAAAAATGCAAATATAAAAAAGCAAACTCATTTTCAGTAGTTTTGCCACTTTTTAAGTGTCCACCAAATGTGTTGATATATAAATGACATTAAATGGGAGAAGCATTTGGGGGGATGAAGGCCACTTCAATCTCTTCCCCAAATCTCTACACCACCAATATATGTGACTCCATCCATGATGAGTGTAGTTCTTGTCCACCAAAAGGTTGCCACAACTCCATTACAGTTATTCTAGTTCCTCTGACAAAGATGGACCCAGGAATATGCTCTCAGGCCTTAATCTCAGTTATATACTTTCTTTCCTGATTCCAACAGAATAACTCCATAGACTTTGTGGCAATAAGAAAGTGATCAAAAATCTCAGGAATGTTAAAATAAATACCACTTTAATAAATGTGTCCTGATTTATTGTTCCTTAATGAATAAGAGAGGGCAATATTATCCCACGGCTTCAACTCATCAGAAAACATTTTGACTGCTATAGCAAATGTAATGCTGTATGGAAGATTCTGATAGGAAATACCTTATTTTTCAGCATATAAGACACACTTTTCCCCCCTAAAAGAGGCTGAAAATTTGGGTGCGTCTTATATTCAGAATGTAGCTTTTTCAAAGCTTTTTTTTCAACCCTAAGTCTTTGCAGTCTTTTTTCATTGCTACTCCCTCCAAAGAAGCTTTTTTTCAGCCCTAACCAGGGGATAAAATAATGTGCTGAAACTGACCAGACTAAGGACACTAGCCAGATGAATACCTAGTAGGCAGATTTCCCCCCCCCCTATTTTCCTCCCCAAAAACTAAGGTGCGTCTTATACTTCTTTGTGTCTTATACTCCAAAAAATATAGTAAGCTACCAACACTGCCAACCTGGTACAATCAGAGAATGATTCAGAGTATTTCAGTTTAGACCTACCCATATGTTTTAATAAGGTGTTGTTCCAAAGATGATTAATGTATTCAAAGAACTCAAAATCTTACTCTAGAAACTCTTGCAAAAGTTACGTCAGGAATCTTTTTCTCTGATTTTTCATTTGTGGAGTTAACAAATCTGTTAACATTTGAATACATTTCAAAATTCATTCTAATTAAAATTAAATCCTCAGAATGTGTACCTCTTATTTAGATAAGAAATAAATTGCTGCCAGTATTAATATATCTCAATACTAATGATCAGCAAATAAGGCATAGTTTTAACTGAGCAATATTGAAGAGCTAAGAACACTGGAAAAATGAAAGGATACTTTTATTTCTCTCTTCAGCTATATAAAAAGTAACAAGAGATGTTGAGTCTCACTGTTGCGTACATAGATACAAAAGTTCCAGAAACATGATAGCAGAATACTGTTGAATACTAGACTAGTTTACCACAAGAGGAGGAGGAGGAGGAGGTTGAGCAATAATAAGTAATTCAGTCCAGAATTTGACCATTTCAGTCTACTACTTCATCCTGCAAATTTTGTACAACTTAAAAAGGCTTATAAACACATATCTCTCCACATATATTTCTCCATGATGTAAGCTTTGCCAATGGTCTTCTATGTAGTTCAGTTGTTTGTTTTCATTTCTTATGCTTTGGCTGGAACATGTGAATAATTATCTTGTCATATTTTAATGGTAGAAATTCTGACAAAACCTGTTTCTTATATATTCTACAGAAAGGAGGATCCAAACCTTCCATATATGTATGTCTTGTGCTGAAGAAAGCAACCAAAAAAGTTTAAATGGCCAGAAAATCCTTAGAAACAATCCCTAATCTGAGGGAAAGAGATGAAAAGACTTTGGAGGGAAACAAAACTATTATTTTTTCTTCTTCTAGGGAGTGAATGGCCTTGAAGCTAATCAGTACTTCTGAATATCAAACACAGAGAGAGACAGAGTAATAAGACAAGGAAAACAATCTGTGCTCAGTAGCTCCATGTAATTATTTCAAGGTTAAAGATAAACAAAAATAAATAAATAAAGCAGATTATCAATTGTAGAAAAGATGGCTATACAGTCACAAGTCTTTCTCAATTGAAGATGCACAAAAACTAGATGGAGCTGAGCGTTTAGTGGACAGATGGCCTTCCTGATGTCACATAGAGTTCACAGCAGATATTTTTCTTTACTTCTTAGAAGAGAAACACATACTGATACCTAGCATTGAACTCTCAACTTGAACTTTCCAAGTGGGAGGTGAGCATCTTCACCACTAGGCTACCACACCACTCTTGCCTTTGACAAAATATGAGATTGACAAAAAAGCATAACACTGGAAAATATATGGCTGAACTTCAGAAATATAATCCAGAACTTGAAGACAGTATCATGTGAAACAAACTCATTTTTTTGACGGACTGTTCTCTATAAACTGCAAGTAAAACTATGGCATATGGAATTTGACTTGAATTTAAGTAAGCATTAAATAACAAAAAATGTACATCAGATATGCACAAAAACAATGGATTTTGTTTTGAAAATATTTTGTTTTCTCCCAAAAATAGCTAGGCCTTCTTTTTAGAGGGTTCTAATTATTGACCGCCTCGCAGCAGTGGCACTGATAGCCCCGCCCAGCAGGAGCCCGCTGCTGGCCCAATTCTTCTGGAGCCACTTGCCACCACTCACACACATCGCCCACTGTTTCACCTTCAGATGCCTGCTGGAAGGCATCTGAAGGCAAAATGGAGGCCAGGGTGATGCATGCGAGTGGTGGCAAGCAGCCACAGAAAAAGCAGCCACGGAAGGCAAAGCAGGTGTCAGGCTGTGTGAGGCCTGGTAAGTAGGGCAGCTCCACCACCACCTATCACCACCCTAGCTTATTTTTTACCTGTTTGTCTCAATGCACCCCCTGCACCCCGGGGTGGTGAGATCTTAAATAGAACTAATTTTGTGGGTGGTGCTTAATTTGATCACTTGCACTCAAAAACGTGAGTGCAAAAACATGAGCTTCTTTTCAAGATGGGTGGTCTTTTTGGAGGAACACGGTAGAAAATAAGAAATTGATGAAATAAGGCAAATGGATAGGATTTTTCTTTCATATCAAGGATTTCTAAAAAGCTAACATAAAACTGTAAGGTGGTCAACAAGAAGCAAAAGCTTTCTTACCTCATAATCCTTTAAAAATATATTTAGCCCACTTCTTGTTGTTATTTCCACAAGAGATTCTGTTCGTAGTGTACTATATTCTATTTAATTGTATTGTCCATACAATTTAGTGTACAACATAAAGACTCTGCTATCAGCTACAGTACCTTTACAGTCAAAGTACAGCATCTTGCAGAAATATCAATTAACTATACTAAAATAATAAAGAGACCTGTTGATTTTATTTCCAATAAAGAAATTTAGGTTATACTCCCCCAAAAAATCCCACTAAAACTAAAGAGGGAGTTAAACTAATTAAACATTGTTTCTGTTAAAAATGAGGTCATTCAATGGAAGGAAATTATGATAAAATTCTAATAAGCCAAAATGATCCAAGGCTGATTACCAATTTTTATTATGCAGTCAATATTGCAGAATAGTATTCAAGTTAAATTTAAAAAAGATATCGCACATTTACAATATATACAACTCACTCTCACATTTTTTAATAGTTACAGTTCCCAAGATCCTGTTTTGGCCATATTGAGACACATTCCACATGAGTGACACCAATATTATATTCTGGATAATTCATTACCAACTTCATTACAAAGAACTGAAAGTGAGAAGTAAGAAAGGTACATAAAAACAATCATAGACAAAGTTAAATTTCACAGCTGGTAACATATGTTTTTCAGAAATTATTGCTTAGTATTAAGAAACTCTTTCCAACAAGAATAGAAAGTAATTCCTAGATGTGTATCAATTTCAGGAATGTTTCCCATCTTCCTGTACTTAAACACAGAAAGTAATGGGAAGAACATCCATTTGTTTATCAACACATCAGATGTTATAACTTATTGTGGGAAAGTAACTCTTAAAACATTGCGGTAATTCAAAAATTTTCTACTACGGTAACAAATAGAATAGAGAAGAGGGAAGGCTAATTGATGAGTTCTTGTGCTAAAGCAGATTATTAGCATTTGATTAGGAACAAGTTATGGAATGGTTAAATGATAAAGCAGAAAACTGATTCCACATATTCAGGTGCAGTGGCAATCAAATATATTTAATTCTGACAAAATTAGCACTGTGGTAGGGATTGCAAAGTCAAGCTCTTTTGGATATGTGTGTAACATTAAAATATTGTACACATAGAAAAGGAGTAGGCCTTCCATCAAACATTGTAACACTGTTTTTGTCAATCTGACACTCTTTGTTTCCCCCATGGATGGCTGCTATGGAGATAAGAATTTTCAAAGGCATAAAATTAAAGAAAAACATATGTCTTGTTACTACTTCTACAATACTTCTCAGTTTTTGAAAGCAAATAATAACATTGCTTACAGGAATATGGGTGTTGTTCCATCAGAAATACTACATATTGTATTATATAGGCCCGTGATGGCGAACCTATGGCATGCGTGCCAGAAGTGGCACGCAGTACCCTCTCTGATAGCCCATGAGCCGTTGCCTCAGTTCAGCTCTTCTGCACATGTCTCTCACCAGCCAGCTATCTTTGGGTTTCTTCTGCGCATGGGCAGGGGGCGGGGCGCATGCAGGGGGGCATGTGTACATGCATGGGGGCAGGGCATGAGCAGGGGGTCATGCGTGCATGTGCAGGTGGCAGGGGGGCTGTTCAGGAGCTGTGCACGCATTGCATTTTGGGAGTTTGGGCACACACGCATTCGCACATGCACGTTTGTGCTTTGGGCACTCGGTCCGGAAAAGGTTAGCCATCACTGGTATAGGCAAACAAGATTTTGTATGTTGATCAGATGAACACACTTTCTCATCTAAGACTTTAATTACTTGTAAACATTTATGTGGTTGTCTAGTTCATTATTATATCTGCACCAAGAAAAAACATAATTTAAAAAAATCCATCTATTCCATCTTCATTTTAACATAAATTGTTTATTTCCCATGATAGAAGTTGTCCATGATCAGATAAGATAACAAGTCTGTGAAAATAGCAATGTTTTAAATCATGATTTAATCTTTCACATGACAAAATTGCCAGTTTTTGTTTAATAAAAAAAATCAGAACATAGTTACTCTAACCATGGAGAAACTAAGACAACTGTACTATTTTTGACTACCAGTAGCAATTTGCAAAATATGTAGAAGCCAGTGAAGTAATTGCTTCATTCTATAAATATGATTATATCTGTGCACGTTGACATTTTCTTTATTTTTACTTAAAAAAACTGAAATAGCTTGTTTACATTTTTGACGTCTACAAAATATTATTTCAAATATCCAAAAACTGCCTCCCAAGAACTGGGAAACTGGCAGATTATATCTGTATTCAGAAACTTCTTAAGCTATAAATGTCATCCAGCACAATTACTGTTGCCATAGTAAAGAACAATTGATATTGTTCAAGCATTTGTTGTAAAGATAGCTTGCTTTAGCTGTTTTGAAGTCTTTTAAAACACTCATTTGTTCTTAATTTGTGTATACATCTAATATTCTATCCCCCCAGTAGCATGGGCACAGCTTCTGACTGAATATCCTAGATATTTTTTGCTTCATCAGAAATTTATCTGTTAGACATTCCTTCCACTTTTCCCTCAATTCAATGACCAACACTTTCTCTTTCAATTTTCCCCATATCAACAAATCTGGAAAGCTGGCTAAAATACAAAGACTGGCCCAAAATCACACAATGAGCTTCCAATGCTTAGGTTGAGCTTGAACCTGGGTTTTCTTGGCCTAGTCCAGCATTCTAGTTATTTTGCCATATTGGCGTCTCTGCCTGAATGGATCAGAATTCAATTGGACTTATATAATTAACTCTGTGCTTCCTGACACTAGTTCTAATTCACCAAGTGCTTCCTGAAGTTAGAATGACCTCTTCCTTATTCATATTTTGAAAATTAGGAAAAGCAATCTGGAAAATGGAATCATGGCAACTGAACTTATTTCTTCTTGGTTTGAGACTTTTTCACTACTCATCCAAGCAGCTTCCTCCGTATGAACAAATTGGTTCAGCAGAGAGTCATGAGTGAAGAAACCAACAAAAAATAAGTCCATGATTCCATTTTCCAGACAATTTTACATTGGATGACTCAGAATCTTTATTGACATATAATTTAAAAAACTAGTGTTTCTCCAAATAACATTCAAAGAAGGACAAGACTGGTAGTAAATATGAATCTACCACAGGTGGATAATTTTCATTTGGGAATTCATTTTCTTGTAACCTACTTAAGAGTCATTTGATGAGGTAGTGCACAAATATGGTAAAATAAAATTATAGGAATATCCTTGTTACTGATGCATTTTCTCCACAGCTCAAGATCATCAATGTATGGTCTCACAGTCAAACATACTTTGTTCTGATTATGTTATGCTAACTTGATAGCCATCAAGACAAGAAAAAAGAAGAAGAAGAAAGAAGAAGAAAAGAAAAAATAGTCAAATTCATTTTTTGGGTAAAGCAAGGATCATAGGACTTAAGCAAATCAAATATCTCTTGCTGTATATTCAGAAGCAAAATAGCAGAAGGAGTAAGGATAAATTAATACAAAAAATGTTCTCCACTAAAGGAGAAAACAGAATCACTTCAAGAACATTCATCACCTGATGAATGGCATCTCTTTTTGAAACAAGTAGGTAGGACCAAAATTCTCAACCTAATTTCCCAGAGGACAGATGTCAAAGACATCATGTAAAAAAAATCTCAGAATATTATATTTAACTCAAAAAACATAAAGAATAAGACAATCCTCATATTCTTGGGAGGATCTGTCATCTCCTGATGAGGGCCACAGGCCCCATCCTGCTGTTGTTTAGTTTAGTTTTCTTTTATGATCTTGAAATAAAATCTCCATGATATTCAGGAAACAGATACTTGCAGAAAGACAATTTATGTTTTCTCCTGAGCCTTGTAGAGAGCATTTGTAATTTAAAGTTAACAGAAGAGTTCTGCTGAAGGCAAAGTTTCCAGGAAGCAAACATTTCAATACTATCACTCTCAGCAGAACGCTATAGCAAAAGCAACCAAAGGCAGGGGGGTAAAAGTCAGATTATGAATACCAGGAAACAGGGATATGGTAATCTCATGTACTCCTTTATATCTGCCAGCCAAAGTGGTTATTGTCACTATTGCCCAATCAGAGATGGACAACACAGAACCAGTCTCCTAGAACTCAAGTCACACAAGCAATCCAAGATTACCCTGTTGAAATCCAATGGCAAAAACAGAATTTGGCAGGGATCCAGTATTTGATAAGATACCTTCAAACCAAGAAACACTGCTAGCTAATCAAAGAGAGAATAATCACTCCACTAATAAAGTAGACATAAGCTTTAAAATCTAGAAGATCCTCAAACTTGACTTTTAGTTTTGAAGTTCTACTGAAAAAAGAGTGGAATGGGGAAACAAATGTTAATTGGGATTAACTTCCCAGTTTCATTGGCCAACTAATTCAGTTAGTCACCAGTAAGTAGGCCAGATTTTAACCCAATGTAAAAAATATGAACTGTTAATATAATTTCTTCAATTTTTTCTAAATAAGCTTACCATATTAGAGATACCTTATTAGGTAACTCTTGAAAAGTAGTAATAGCAAACCAAAAATTAATACCTGAGAGACTAATTAAGTTTCTTCTTATGCATTCATCATGTAAAACAGGGGTGTCAAACTGGTAGCCCATGGGCCAGATGCATCAAGAGCAAGTCATGCCCATCCCAGCTCTGCGACGGGGAAAAACATCCCGAAACATCACGTGGTGGCAACATGATGCTGCAAGTCTGACACCTGTGATGTAGAATGGCCATCCCAACAACTTCAACTGTAATTGCTCATGATAGCAATATTATAATACATAGAAGCATCTACAGTACAGAGGGTTTCTTGAAAAGGTGTAAAATGGCAGATGCAAATTTATATTTGATAAGGAGGGATTTGATGTTAGAACTGGGCAGACATATAAGACTAATTATTCATACAGTAGACTAATTCAATAAAGCTTGTTTGCTAACTTATATTAGAAATTAATTGTCTCTAGTTTTGTTCTCATCATTGCTATAGCTCCTTTAAGGTAAAAGAAGGAAAAGCACACTGGGAGGTCTAAATGATTCTGGCAAGACAACTAATATAGCAATCTGCCAAAAGCAGCATTTCTGCTAGATTAGCCTCCTCCTCCTAATTGCCAAATTCTTACATGCTTTTGGCAGCAACACAGAGAAGGTCTCTGGAGGAAAAGAAAAGGTGTCATTTGTTGCTGTAGTTAAAGCACTCATCCTAAGAAACATGAACTCATTAATTCTGGGTTCACTTGTAGAAGCTCTTACCTGCAATGTTAAATATTTAAACATAACATGTTTAACGTAACCTATTTAAGTCCTGCTCCATTGTTCTGAGAATCTAAAAATACTAGGTAGCAATTCTGTTGTGACCCCATAGACCAGGGGTGAAATCCAGCAGGTTCTGACAGATTCTGGAGAACCAGTAGCGGAAATTTTGAGTAGTTCAGAGAACCGG
>JANHFT010001857.1:137053-147531 GCA_032467955.1 Pseudoxenodon macrops | reverse complement strand
CAACAGTGCAGCTATGTACATGATTATTAGAGAAGAAAATACCTTCAGGACTGAGTTAAAGACTTGAATAGTCATGGTGACATATTGGGAAAACAAAACACACAAGATGTTTGTCTGTACTTCTTCTGACTATTTTTCATTTCTGAGAAATGGATCATCTTAAAGTCACATTTTTTTTCATAAATAGAATATATACAAACTGTGAAGATATGTACATAGTTATACAAAGATATGTGTGTGACAGAGAAAAAGAGATGATTAGCATATCTGTAGCACATTTTCCAGCCCTTTTCTTTTAATTGCACTTTCCAAATAATCTTAATGGAAAAAGGCAGTCCTGATTGCATTATACATTGCATAAAGTGTTTTTAAGGTTACAAAAATTAAAGTGGAAACAAATTAAAATGTCTTAATAACATTCTCTAAATGCAATTTATTCTTTCTCCTGCTTTTTTTTTAGCCATCTCACCCAAAAAGTATAACAACTTTAAAACATCCGCTTTAAAACTCAATACAAACCATTCACAGTTCACACCCAACAAACTGCTCTCCATTCTAGACTAGTAACACTTGGCAATTCAACTTGAATCCGTTACTTTCCAGCCATTTCCAACAACACTGGAGCTATTTGTTTTGGCTGGGATCACAAATTTAACATTATTCATACTTTTCAGTCTAGCATACAACCGGACTGGCTTCTTCCCAGCCTACAACAAACGCTTTTTCTTTACTGGCCTTTTCAACTAAGTTAGACATTGTACAAGAATAGATATGTTTCTGAAATGCATATTAAAAATTGACAAGAAAACAAAACAACAGGGATATATTTCCAGAAATTTAAGATACAAAATATTTGAATTTTTTGTTAGGCAAGACAGGCTGATTTATAGTGGATTTTTCCAACTCATCGATTTCCAAATTTTATTTGGCAATATCTCCATTCAATTATATTTAATAAAATTTATTAATTTTGCAGTTGTGGCTTAATATTAGATCAAACTTCAAGAAACTATTTCTCGTTGACAGTAAAAATGGAGCATCTAAGTCTAACGCATGTGCAAATGACACTGGATGATGTTCAAAGGAGCTGGATCAGACCTTTAGTAGGATGTAAGTAACTGCATTCTCCAAAGAGGAAATCATGAGCATCACAAAGCTCCACCTTTCTGTACTTGTCCAAGATAATGTGCAAGCAAAACAGATGAGTTTCAATCACATTGCCACAACAGTCTCTCTCCCTGGATCCCACTAGATTGCTTTCTTTAATTGACGTGAGTCATAATTAGGATTAGCATTTAGACTTATATACCACTTCACAGTGCTTTACAGGCCTAAGCGGTTTACAGAGTCAGCATATTGCCCCCAACAATCTGGGTCGTCATAATGTGCTTCTTCTGCAATATCTAATCGCATGGGTAGAAATGATCAGGGAGAGGCAGTTCTGCAGACAATAACCTTGAGCCTGTGAGATTCGAACTGCCAAATTGCAGGCAGCCAACAGTCAGCAGAAGTAGTTTGCAGTACTGCATTCTAACCACTGCGCCACCTCGGCTTTTGGTTATAAGTCACTGTTTTCAGTGCGCTTGTAACTGCAAACAGTCACTAAGCAAACATTGTAAGTTAAGGGCTACCTGCACAACTCCCAACTTTCTTTGCTTTCAGAAAGCAATTAAATTGGTATTATTGAAGTGAGCTTTTGCCTTTAATTTTGTTTGTGCAACTGCTTTATACTTTGGTGTAAAGTACCAACATCACTAGCAACTTGAACTGCAATTAGAAACAAACCAATTCAGACTATGGAGCAAAAGTGTAATGTGCACACATTAAAGGACACTCATGGGCCACCATTTTCTGAATCAACTGCAGCTTTTGCATGCTCGTCAAAGACAATTTCATGCAAAGCGCATTCCAGTAATCCACTCAAGAGATGGCTAAACCATCAGTAACTGTAAAAAGCATTTTCCGCTCCAAGTAAGGGCACAACTGGAACACAACACAAAGCTACACAAAAGCACCCCTAGGCACACAGCCATCTAATCCTCAAACGGGAACTGCAGGTTCAGGAGAACCCTCAAATGGTCCTACTTTGTTCAGCAACCATTATATTAGGGGAGACCAAAGAAAAAGCGAACAGGTTGACTTCTTAGCCATAAGCTCAATTATATTTTTACTGTATGTCTATACAAATATATCATAAATATCTCCTGATTAATCATGCTGAGGAATATGTTACACCTGCTTTAAAGTAGGTTTTAAAGTTCCTACCTCCACCTGGATGAGTTGAGTAGTTTTCTCCCAGTACTACCCGAATGCCTGCTTCTTCCAACAAAATCTTCCATTTTTTGATTATATTTATAGAATTATCCTGGTAAGAAAAAAACACCAAAAGGTTAATTTTTAACTTTTAAAAATTAAACATTAACTGAAACTGGTATTCATATTATAGTAATATAGTAAAAGTAAAAATAGATTATTATGAATGTACATACCGTACTAGAATCATTAAAAACAGACAGTTCAATAGAACCTTGGAAATCTTGATCCAGAACAGACTTCAGACATTCATCCAGCCAAGACTCGGCATTATAGACTGGCAGAATCACAGACTATCATGAATAAAAATAAATAAACCGATATGCTGCATTATCATTCTTCAAGTACGATTTAAACAAATACAAAATTTTTATTATGTATGCTATAGACCAATGATTTCTGAGCAGAAAAGAGTATTATCATTTCCTCACAAATGATTTTTTCCTTGTGCAAACATAATTAATATCTCCCAGTGTTGATGTCTCCACTTGTTCTGGTCCCTTCTTTCTTTCCAAAGCTATCTTGGTTCCTCACTATTTCAAGCTATTATTGGAACTGATTTGGGGACATGCTTCCTCATCTGAGGTCAATGAAGAGCAGCTCTTTCTGAATATAATTCCATGTAAAGATGCAGATTTCAAACAGATTACTGTATTCATATATGCACTGTATAAATTTACTAAATTTATATCCAACATTTCATTCAACTGTTGAAAACAGTGATTCTTTTTCAAAAGTTAAGTTGGTAACTTTTATTTTAATAACCCCAACCTGCAGCAAACAAAATCAGATATTGTTCTGTAAAAGGTATTAACAATATAAGTCATTATACACTAATTCCAAATTTCACAATTCCAATTACAACTGAATCAGCAACTATTCTTTTTCAGAGTCAAATTTGAGCTATATTATATTTATTCCAGTATTCTTACATACTGTAAAAATACTAACAAACTTTGACAAAATGCAATATGAATATGCGTATCTTAAGAGATAACAATCTATCTCATAAGAAAAACAGCATAGTGTAAGGAGTCAATTAATCTGCATCCCAATCTGCCATGGTGTGCACACTTTCCCCCTCTAGCAAGTGTGATGAACTCTTTTGTTGCACTGAACTTGGATCTCAGAACAGGAGATTATTCTTATAATTGCCCTGGGTTTTAGAGGCACTCGGCATCCACAATTTAGCATAATACAGACAAGCTGCATCATCCTTATAGTCTGAACTGGAAGGGTCACAGGGATGGCCTTTGACCTCATGCTGTGCTTTCAAGATGTTTCAAGGACCTTTAAAGCTAAGCGCATCAAAAGCGAAGGCTCTACCCTGCCAACATGTCAAAATAACCACAGGGTCACAGCAGGCAAGCATTTTGGCAGGTTACCAAGGCTCTCAGGAAATTTAGTGAATATTAAGAGCAACCTTCCTAAACTGGTATCCTCCAGATCCCTTTTACTACAACTCCCACAACCAACAGTAAGCTTAGTCAACTTAAGAGTTTGGATTCCCAAGCCTATACATTTTAAAAACAACCAAATGAACATTTTTAGAGAAATTTATTATTTTAAAACAATATTTAATACATAATTATTTTCAAGGGTTGGTTCTTAAGATTGGTTCTTCTATATTCTACAAATGGTTCCCACACAATTGGTTCTTTTGCTTAAGGCATAAAAACCGAATCATTTGTGTCATGGCTCAAATTATAAATAGAAAGTCTTGAGTTGAGCTCAGCTCGTTACTCTATGGACATATCCATACTATTTTATTGGCAAAAATATGAAGCTAGTTTCAGAATACTCCTTCCTTCCTTCCTTCCTTCCTTCCTGTCTCACCTGGTTTATTTTTTCTAGTTCAACCCATACCATTTAGGTGCTTCCACTTTCAGTGGAAATAAAGTGAAGTCTTAATAAGTAGAAAATTGAAATTACTTTTAAAAGCTGTTTAGGAACTAATTATACATAATATAAAAAAGCCAGCTTTGTGTACTGGTTAAGGCATCAGGCTAGAAACCAGAAATCCACTTAGTACCACCTTAGGTGCAAAGCCAGTTTGGTGACCTTAGGCTAGTCACTTTCTCTCAGTTTTAGAAAGGAGTGAACAGCAAACCACTTCTGAAAAAACTTGCCATGGAAATCGTAGGGAGTCTCTGAAAATCAGACATGACTGAGTTGTAGAAAATAAAATTATACAAATATGCATGTGATAAAACTGCAGCTGTTATATTATACAATATTGTAAAAGAATAAGAGCAAATGTTAAGCACACTATTCTATATTTAAAAATGTACAGTTCTGGGGTGTTTTGATCCTTAAAAGTACACATAATTTACCCCATTGTTGTCCGTGTATTGCAAATACACATTTGTAACCAATACTTAGATCTGTTCTTCTAACACATCTTAATGCAGAAGCATACTTAAAAGAAAAGACTAATTGATGAGTTCAACCACTTTGCGCCCTTCTTGATTACCATGTCAGTAGCAAGGTCCTTCCAGTTAAGTATGTACCTTTTTCATGATTAATAATAGTTCATGATCCTACATATTATCTGAAATCCTGTATTTGGAATTTCTGCACAAAACCAGCCAAGTCACAGTGAATTTGGAAGAAATATAGAACATACCACTTGAATCCTACACTTTCCTCCTGCTTTCCTGTTGAAAGGAGCAACAGACTGCAATTCAGTGTTGCCAAAGAAAGGAGATGATGGACTGTGTGAATGGTCTTGCTTGACAAGTCCAGGATCATTTGCAGAGACACCGTCTGGTAAAATGGGAGGTGATTTACCAGCTTCCTTACAGACTGTTTCAGAGACATCCATTTGCAATTATTAAATTCAGAAAAAAATAAACCAAGACCAGGTAATAAACCAGGTATAAAAGAAGACATGCAAACAAATAGAATGTGAACTCTCACAAGCAAAGATTATTATTCCGTTGGTTATTTTTTCCCCACCCTCTCTCAACTTTTTCTATAATTTCGGATTATATACCGTAGCTACATGATAATATCCTGCTGAAAAAAGAAGTCCCTAGAAAACTCAAGTGAATCTCGGAGGACAGGATGAAGGAAATCCAGCTGCCAACAGAGAAATTTAAGTCATAGGGTTTCACTAATGCTGTACACAGGTAATAGAAGAAAGGGGGCACAGAAAGAGGAAGAGGCCACCCAGGAGGAAACAGGGGGCGGATAGAAAAAAGGTCGGCGAGTGCAGTGGTTTCGGCTGTCTTTCCTTCCTGTACACGCTCTCCGGTCCGTTCCCTCCTCCCACACCTCCTCTTTTGCGGCCGCCAGAACTGAGCAGGCACGCGCCCATCCACCAGGTTTCGCGGAAGAGTAGAGAGAGAAAGGCTAGAGCGGCAGAGGGGAGGGGCCAAAGGCGGCCCTGTTGTTCCGTCACCGCTCCGAAAACAGCAAGCGCGGTTTCGGGGGGGGGGGGGCGGAATGTAACGCGAGTTAAGCGCATGTGGAAAAGTTGCGGGGAGGGAATTCTTAGCCAGCGAAGCTAGTGTACTTCTTGGAGGCGTCCCCTTTCACTGCTCTTATCTCGCTACTGTTTTACTTGTTTCCCGTAAGAATCGTTTCAACAGAAAAGTAACCCTTTGCACATGTTTAGAGTGCCGATCACCTTCTTTCCAAAGACGGAAGCGTCGAGTGCTGCGCCTTCATCCTGATGCACTTTTGCATCAGAACATATACGTGGTTAACGAATGTTAATCCCCAAGATGTTAAATTGCGCAAGGCGCTAGTATACCAAGCAAGCTGCAATATGTAGCACATTGATCTTTTTAGCCAGATATAATTCTAACTCAGAGAGCTTACGTCATACTAAAATATATATCAAGGTTTTTGACCATGATACAATAAACCAAACCAAACAGTCGTCTTATTCTCCTATTCGGCATCCTTTAAAAACCTCCCTTCCTCTCTCCCGACGGATCCGCGTTTCTTCTTACTCTTTGGAACCACCCTCCACCAATGTGTTTTCCTTCTAGTGCGTCCATCAATTAAATCCCTTTTATCCAACCTTGTGTCCTCCAGATGTATTGGATTTTATTAATATTTGAAGCTGTTTTTGTTTTCAATCTCAAAGCTTACATATGTGTCTATAAACGTTGATGTGGATAAGCTCCATTTCTTGTTTGCATTAATTGTTGTGAATGATTACTTTTACTGTCTTGTCTTTTCCTAGCTATTTATGTTATTATAATTTCATTACATTGTCTTATTTTGTTCGGAAGAATTGTTAGCCACCAAGAGTTATATACTTGACATGGGCAATCATACTAATAACCAAAATATTGTTTTAAGCAATCCATGTTGAAATTTAGGTATTTGTTTTATTAATGGAGTAAGATTATTTTAAAACTGATTCATATGCATATAGTGTTGGGGCTGGGGTTATATTGGATGTCTTATACCTTTATGTGTCTTAACTGATTTCCCACTTTTTTGTTGAATGCTTAAGTGAATCAATATGCTGTTATGTGTGTGGCCACATGCAAGGAAGTTTTGACACTTATCAGAAACAAATCCTGACATTTCTTGTTATGACCTTTTGATTTTACTATTGCCTACTCTATGATCTTTCTGAAGTTTTAGATATTAGTCATAATGCATGTTATCTTCAGGAGAAAAGCCTGAAGTAAATCTTCTTCAGAGTCACTTTTTCCCCTTGCTCTCTGAAGTTGCCTAATTCATGTGTAATGACTGTGTTCACTGTAAAAATGTGAACAACCATAAACTAGTTATATGAATATGCAGTAACTTTAACATGATTTCTCTGAAACCAGTCCCCACCCAAGGTCATGCTCTATAACAACTTGATTATAAAAGTACACAGTTGTGCTTTTGGTTGTATAAAATGAAATTTTGGAATTGACTAGCACAAGATATGCTGGCTTCCAGCTTAATTGACTTGAAAAAAAAGAGATTGGATCAATTCATGGAAATCATGAGGGTAGTGACCAATAGCCATGACAACAATGTGACTGTCTCTAAAGTCTATCTGCTGGGAGAATAGTGGACTTCTTTGTGCAGTTGGTTGGCCATCCTGGGTATAAACTGGAGAACAGACTAGATGGGCCAATACTCCCATCTAGAGATACCAATTCCGCAGGGGTCTGCTTGTAATTTGTTTTACATGTAACTCTTCTATATACATGTATGTTTATATTTGGAAGAATTTCAATTTGAAGTTTGTTCCAGTTGAGTTTCAGATATGTACATGCATAATGATCTTCATTTAATTATACTTACTTCAGGAGAAAGGATCCCTGCTTATCTGTACATTATTTCTAAAGAGTTAACTCCTACATTAAGGGAAAAGAGTGCACACATTTACCACTCCATATGTTTGTTTTTCCCTTTACTTTTTCTTGGATTTTTTTTACAAATTGTATTTTAAATGTTACAGATTGAGCATTTTGTCGGATTGAGTAAAACAGCAGATATTACATGGAAGACGGGTTTATTAATTGAATAAAGGAATACAAGAAAAAAATTAATGTTCCTTTTGGTTATGCTATGTCTCTGGAATTTTAAATGTGCTAAACATTTTTTTAGGTTTTTTTTAAATTTGTTCTTTTGTTCCAGTATTTATCCTAGTCACCATATAAGACTTGTCAACAAGTTACAGAAGTAAGATGCAGAAGTTATTGCTTCTGAAGCGGGGCTGTCAAACTCCTGGCCCACTTGCTGCATGTATCGCGCACTGACCATGCCCTCACCCAGTTTAGCAAAGGGAGGAAAAGTCCCAATATGTCACATGATGCCATCTTGATGACGAGAGTTTTACACCCCTGTTCTGAAGGATTGAGTTATCGTAAACAGGGCTGCTGGACAACAACTGCCGGTACAGTAATTAAGAAGTTAGAACACTCCTTAGTCCTGATTACCATTATGTAAGATCAAATATGAGCTTTTATTTTAATAGTGGCAGTTGCTAGATTTCTTTTTTAAAGTTACTTAATTCTTATTCTCTAAACTTTTTCTAATTCTAACTCTCTTCAAAGACTTGTATCCTTGAATTACTGCCTACAAGTAGTTCAGTATCAGACAGAAGAAGAGTGGCAGGTGATGCAGAAAGGGGAGGGAAATGATGTCATCTATTTGTGGCTTTGTTTTTACTCCCCACTTGTTTCAGTTATGTCCACTATTGGCATACAGCCCTTAAAAAACTATCTTTGAGGGAATATGGCCCTTGATGGGGGGTGGGGGAAGACTTCTTACCCCAATTTCCATGAAGTTGCTAACCATATTATTTTGCTACATTTGCTTGACTGTGCAAATTTGTTATCACTTGCATGGTATTGTTACACTGAAAAGAGTAATAGGATAGTATTTTCATTAAATGTGCTTTTTTTAAAGTAAGCCCTATTGAATTTATTGGGATTTATTTCTGAACAAATGCAGACTGTGGTTAGCATTAGCTAAAATATAAAGGTACGTTACAACTGATATCTTTAGAAAATAATGAACAGAATTCACTGAAGGCAACTGCTTAGGCACATGATTGAACTAACATTTTAGTTATATAATGAAAAAAATAATAAAGCTATAATAGTGTTGGAAGAAGAATCCATCTGGTTCAGTTCCAAGCTGAGAGAAAGCACTGGAGACAAAATGGAGGTTGGAGACTGATTGGAAAGAGGATCCATTTATTGATTAAGCAGAAGCACCTGGGTGGTTCTAGGCAGCTGACCACATGGCTTTGAACTTGAGCTTCCTGTTCCTGTGCAATAACATGTATTCTATTGGCTGTTGTAGGGGTCAGAGTTGGCTCTGTAGGTTGTCTGAGCTAAGTTTGGTAGAAGTTTGGAGGGTGATGCAATGTCCTTAGGAGATTGTGCAATGTGGTGAGCTTTGCTGCTAGATGGTAATGGCTTAATTCTACCTTCCTTCAGGCCTCGCTGCAGGGAGTAATGGATTACCAAATCTGCATTTCTAAAGCTGCCCAACTCAGTATCTGCGTGGGAGGGCAGGGAGCTGGGGCTCTGAGTTTCTGTCTCCCTTAAGATTTTTATTTCTATGTTAGGGGAAATATTTTATCCTGCCTTTTTTTTAATATTTCTAAAAATATTTCATTCTTCTAGGAGGGGGGTAGCTTCCCGCAATAGAATAAACGAGAACATTCTTATCTCTTTATCGGCATGTGGCTTCTTTGATCTTTACATCATATAAAGTAAAACATTTATTAAACACTAGAAAGTACTTGTAATTTCATATGTGCCTTCTAAATATCAATATCATAAGATCTTAGTAAGACTGTTCATAGATTCTGTCTCTAGTTGAGAAAAAAATCATTGACTTCAATTGGCCAGCCAAATATAAATGAATTCAGTATCACTGTGTTAGAATTTTGCTTTCCACAGTATATTTGAGAGGTTAAACATTCTGTTGTATAAGTACAGGAAACATCTGACAACTTAAAATGGGAAAGTGCTTATAGAAATAAATCATAATCTGACAAAGGAATGTACACACAACTGGAAAAAATCCATACCAGACATCATGCAAGATAAATTGCACATGCAGTGTTATATGCTATTCCAAAAGAAAAGAAGATATGTTATAAAGAGAGTTCAAAGAATAAGACCCACAAATAGATATTCTCACTGCGCTTGACATTAATGTATGCCACAAGGACTGGAAAGTCAGTCAGTCACATTGGCTCTAACTCTGCCTAAGAGAAAATAAATTGGCTGGCTTGTTTAAAATATAGCTGATTTCTACCCTGGTAATAAATAAAAAGTATGTTCATTCTTGTGCATATTGTCTTTCACTGAATTATGTTCTTAATTTTATCTCTTCATATGATTAAGAAGAAAAATCATAGGTCAGTATTTTTGGCTTCTGTATAGGAATCAACTTCAGCCAAAGTCACTTTCTGTGCAATAAAATATTTTAATCATCAAATAATTCTAAATAATTTTGATTATTTTAAATGTACTAATATTATCTAAGGAACATGGGTGTTATGCTGGATTACACCTAGTATGGCTCAATGCATCAATCAAATAGATCAAGAAGTCAACAGCACATTCAGACTCATCTTTTTGAGTGTTTAGAATAGAATAGAATAGAAATAGAATAGAATAGAATAGAATTCTTTATTGGCCAAGTGTGATTGGACAAACAAGGAATTTGTCTTTGGTGCATGT
>JANHFT010001857.1:115132-125639 GCA_032467955.1 Pseudoxenodon macrops | reverse complement strand
CCTCCTCCTCCTCCTCCACCTCCTCCTCCTCCAACTCCTCCTCCTCGTTCTTACAGCCAGACTCTTGTGGGGTATAAAGCATTCTTGCAAAGAAAATTAAAGTTCTGAGGAGGCAAGTTCACATTATGAGACAAGCCCAAGAAAACAAAGTATTGTGCAATATTTCGTCTCAGAATGCTGCTGTTTGATACTGTTTTTGTCTGGTAATTAGATGTTTCATCTGCTGCATTATCATTTGATGCAATTAAATGTAAGCCACATTGGAACTTTGCAATCAACTGATTTGGTTTTTCAAACAAACAAAAACCATAATTTGCAATACAAAATTGACATGGAAAAAAAATCCACAAATAGATGGTCATACAATTATAAGATTGAAGCCTATTCCATCATAAACACTATGGGAACATAATCCACAAACCAGAAGAGAGTAACCTGTATTTCACAAGTATTAACAATACCACCAGGAGTGTAATGGCTCTTTGCAAAACAGCACGAGTGCTGATGACCTACACTGCAGTTTTGCAGTTGATTCCCACCCCCACTGTATTCATGAGCTGTGGGATGCTACTGCCAATCTTGGTGTACAGTATCTGTGTGCTGGTGGTGGGAAGACTGACTAGGTGGCTCAGTGGCTAAGGCACTGAGCTTGTTGATCAGAAAAGTCCAGAGTTTGGCAGTTCAAATCTCTAGTATAGGTCTCCTGTGTGAACAGGGGGTTGGACTAGAAGACCTCCAAGATTCCTTCCAACTCTTTTACTGTTACAGGTAGTCCTCGATTTACATCCATTTGTTTAGTGACCCTTTGAAATTGATAGAAAAAAATGACTTACAACAGGTTCTCATACTTACCAAGTCTTACAGCATCTCTAGGGTCACGTATTCAAAATTCAGGTATAGGAATTTATGTTTGGCTGTAGTATTCCAAGATCATGTGATCCACCATTTGCGCGACCTTTCCAGCCAACGTCTAATAAGCAGAGTCAATAGGGGAAGCCAGATTCACGTAGCAACTGCAATAATTTGCTTAACAACCATGGCAACAAAGATGATGAAATCAGGCATGACTCATTTAACAACTGCCTTGCTTAACAACAGAAATTCTGGTCCCAATTGAGATTGTAAGTCAAGTTCCCAACCACTACTTCAATACTATGAGAATAAGATACAGTACTGAGGGGAAGATTAGTTTGACTTCCATAGTTGCCTGGAAATAGCTAATTTAAGACAAGTCTTGGAAAATATTATTTGGGAGTGACATTTCTAATTTTAAACATACTAAGCCATGCATTGTTTCATTTAAATTCAGATATGAATTTATGGATTGCGGTAATAAATCTTTGATTTTTCTTTCAGCTCTTCTTTCATGTGGTGCCTGCAATATTTCTTGGACTACAATCTTCATTATCCACAGCTGGCAGGTCACTGAAAGCACCAGGTTGGCATAATAGGATTTATACTTTGAATTGTTGTTATTGTTGTTTTTATTACAGTTATTTAAATCCCACTTTTCTCAACAATCTAGTATGATTTTGAAATAAAAACCCGTTCAGCATTCAGGCCACAGTGACATACAGTAGATGGTAATAGTTTCATCCCCTACAAGCACTTACCTTGTTTCGGCAATACTTTCCAACATCCATGGTGGCACCGTGGTTAGAATGGTTAGAATGCAGTATTTGCAGGCTAACTCTGCCCACTGCCAGGAGTTTAATCCTGACCAGCTCAAGGTTGACTCAGCCTTTCATCCTTCCGAGGTAGGTAAAATGAGGATCCAGATTGTTGGGAGTAATATGCTGACTCTGTAAACCACTTAGAGAGGGATGTAAACCATTGTGAAATGATATATAAGTCTAAATGCTTTTGCTATCACAGTGTTGAAAATGAGCAGCAAAGGCTGGGAATTAAATGCAGCTTCTCTTAGATGTTTGGTAGCAAACAAAAGAAAACATGTAGATAATTTAAAGTACCAAAGAGGTTAAAAATAATGTAAGAATCTCCTCAAACACCTCCTAAACATTCTCCCAACTGGACAAAAAAAGTTCAAACCTCTTGTCCTTTCTCCTCCAGTGACCTTATTAACAACTGATGCAATCTGGTCAACAAGGAATAGTTTAGACATATTAATTATGGCAATATTAATGTATATATTTCTAAATATATGTAACAGGTTTCATTTCCTAGTGAGCAATCGTTCCACAAATGAAGGAATAAGCTTTCCTTCCAAAGACCTCTAAAGGACCTCTGTATAGAATGTCCTTAAAAAACGGATGTGTAGTTCTCACTTCCTTTTAATACATTTTGAGAGCTATTCAGTTAAAAAGGTTGGAACAGTGTTGTCCTTCTGCAGTTAAGCTTTACAATAGTATTGGCCATACTTGCTCATCTTCACCAAATCTTCTTGTGCCATGCAATGCCAACTCCTATTTAGTAGACATATTTATGTTGAATCCATCGGGATGTTTTTAAACAATACCTGTGCCAATCAGGTTTTTTCTGTGGTGCACTGAGGCACAAATTAAGACCAACTTTAAATAGCATGTTGTTGATGCTATTTAATTGCACAATTAACATTTTAAAAGGTCACAACTGCATAATTTCAGATTCCACATCAACATTATTTTAAGTGTCTTCTTGCTCGAGGTTCAGATACAGATCTTTAACTGGGCCTTGTAGTTCAACTTACATCAGAAATCTGTTTGTATAGGCGTGTGGACAAACATGTATTATAAGTAAAATATAAGCTAAAATATCCAGGAAGAAACTGTATACGCTTCACAAATAATTCAGAAGAAGTGGACCTTGAAGAAATGGACCCAGAAACTGCACCTGCCTATTATTCGTTAAACATTGAGTTTACTGTTTGAGTTTGAAATAGAATGGGCCTCTTTGGTGAATCAGATTCTTTTTGCAGATTGCCACTAATAAGTTGTTCCTGCAGAGATCAATATCTGTTCGCTGTAATGAGCACATGCGAAGCTACAGTTTGTTTAAAAAGGATTTGTCCAATTAACTGAGTTTATGAATCACAGTGATTGGGATGACACAATATTCTGAATGAAAATTAAGCAGGAAATATGATATCGTTTAGTACAATAACTAAGGCCAGCCACTTGTGGTTGATTTGACTAGCAAGCACAATAAATAGATGCAATTAGCAGGTACTTCCTTTGTAAGTAGATAGGATTTTTATAGTGGAATATAGTACTTTCAAGTAGAAACCAATTATTTTGATCCGTTTTATTCTAGCATCAGGTTCCCATATGGTATTAAATCTGCCTTCCCTGATGGATAATTCTTGCTGAAAGAAAGGCCGGAAGATTCAATTCTGCTTATTCTAACCTCTCACCAACTTACCAATGAACATGTTATCTGATGAACGGACATTTCTGGGTAATACATGAGCATATTGAGAGATACCCAGAGTTATGTTTCTTAAAATGAAGATCTTAATCTGAGTAAGGTTCAGTAAATTGAAAGTCATCAAATGTGCCTCATTCAGCAATGCATTAAATGATTTACATCAGTCATGCTATAAAATCAAAGGCGAGTACTTAGATTTATTTATCAAATTGATAAGTATAATTTGCATGATAATGTCACAACAAACAACACCGTTTGCTCCACTAAACTTTCATTCTGCCCACTCAGTTTTGTGTTGGTGCTTTTCAGAGTGGCAACTTGTCAAGCCACTTCTCCTTAGTTGTATGCTGATGCCCAGATATAATGCTTAGAGATGCACCAATTCAATTGCCGCCTCCCCTGAACATCTAAGGCTTCCTAGTGCAAATAGGAATTCGGTATTCACAACTAACTTTGCAGTCCCACAGAACAGTGGAAGCAACCCTCCACTGGGATTTGATCACAGTGTTTGCAAGAGGGATCAGTTTAATTAATGCATGTAGTCCTTGACTTAAGACCACAACTGAGCCCAAAATTTCTGTTGCTAAGCGAGACAGCTGTTAAGTGAATTTTGTCCCATTTTACAATCTTTCTTGCCATAGTTGTTAAGTGAATCACTGCGGTTAATTAATTGAATCTGGCTTCCCCATTGACTTTGCTTGTCAGAAGGTTGCAAAAGGTGATCACATGACCCCAGGACACTGTCATAAATCTGAGTCAGTTGTCAAACATCTCAATTCTGAACTCATGACCATGGGGATGCTGCAGTAGCTATAGCACTTACATTTATATATACTGCTCCATAGTGCTTTATAGCATTCTCTGAGCTGTTTACACTGTCAGCATCATTGCTCCCAACAATCTGGGTCCTCATTTTACTAACCTGGGAAGGATGGAAGACTGAGTCAACCTTGAGCCTGTTAGTTTACAATGGTTGTAAGTGTAAAAAATAGTAATAGGTCACTTTTTTCAGTGCTGTTATAACTTCAGTCACTAAATGAACGTAAGTCAAGGGTCACCTGTAATTAGATCTGGACTAGGGGTGATCTTTTAGCAACGGGTTTGCTGCCCCGTTGCTGGGTGAACATGGCCATGGTGGGCGTGGCCTACTCAGTCGGCTGCACCATGGCTGGGGGGGGGGCGTTTTTCATCCTCCCCAGGCTCCGGAGGCTTTTGTCGAGCCTCCAGGAGGGCGAAAATAGCTTCCCCCGGGGTCCGAAGGCCCTCCATGGTCGGAAACTGGCCTGTTTCCAGACTTCCAGAATCTCTGGTAGGCTCCTCCCAGATCCTCCATGCAGCCCCTGCATTTACCTGGAATGATGAACGGGCCACGTGGAGACTCCTGGGAGCAGAAGGGCGGGATGGCCGTGGCCAGCCAGGGGTGGCATTTGGGGGTTCGCCAAACCCAGCAATCCTTGGCTTTAGGATCGCCCGAACCCTGCCGAACCCCCAGGAGCCCACCCTTGATCTGGACCCCTGTCTGAGAGTCTCCTCAGCATTACAACTGCTTCTACATATCTATGTACAACCTTTTTTTTTTTTTAAAAAAGACGTTGAACAGGTGCAATTTCATATTTTATACCTATTTAACCATGGCACCATCAGGTCTTCAGGGATATAAGAGAGTTTACTCTGCAGTGGCCTTGATGCTTAAAACGTTGACTTGGGTACAATAAATCATTTTTTTCCCTAAAAAGGAGCAATATAAGTGATGTACCATAGGCCAATTGTAATATGTTTATTAACTTTTTTTCAAAGAAAATGTTACTGTACTTAAAAATTTCAAAGGCCACATGTTGTTAACAAGTAAGGAAATGTTTGAAATAAAAGTGGCAACTAATTCAAATAATGTCATTTATATAACAAGCTGTCTATGGGGCCTAGCTTTTGGTACATTCTATACTGTATAGTTAATGTAGAAGTGCTAAAAGTGAGAAATATCTTTGAAGCTTTGATCCCTAGTGTTACCTTACTGGGCCTTTGTATGTCTGGGATAAGTATGGGGGCCACAATCCGTGATCTGCTAGGCTGTATTTGCTCCTGACCTTTATCTGCTATCTGTTGTGAACATTTGTGATGTGCAGGCCTGGATTTTGGCCTCAGTCTTGCCCTACTTGTACCAAGGGAAGCTATGAGTTGGCATGCATTTCCCCTTCTTCACAGTTGCTTCTCAATTTTTTTTTAAATGTCAAAGCTTCTCCCTTCTGTACCTCTCACATCATAGACTGCCTTGAATATTATTATTTTAAACAATGTGCATTTAAAAAAAAACACCGAGAAACACTCCTAGCAGAAGTTCCAATGTTCTTAGCTTCCTCTTTCCTAAACACCCAAAACAGGAGCAGCGAACGTTTAAAATTCGCTATAGAGGCCTGCGAGGTTCCCCCCCTTAAGGAAAGCCGTCGATTTGTTGTATTCAACCGGCTGTCGTCACTCTGAAAACGGAGAGAACTTTTTTCGGGTTTAGTTTAAAAAAAAAAAGCAAAGTTAAGAAGGCCAGGAGGGCACGGAATCCGTTCCGTAAAAAAAATGAAATCCATTGCCGGTTTTAGCCGCGGTCTCTGGAGTGGGTGGTTTCCGAGGCGCAGCGGCTCCCCGCCCTCCACTAAGCTTGGGACGCGGTGCGAGCGCCGGCTAGGAGAGCGAGGGCACTGTTGAGGCGAGCGGCCGGACGGCGGGGATGGGCTCTTGCTAGCGGTTTGCTCCGGCTCCGGTTTTGCTCTCGCCATGTAAGCTCAGGCTACGGGGCGCTCTCCTTTTTTCTCTCCTCTGCTGGATCCGTTCTAGGGCAGCCCGGCGGGGATCATGCGGAGAGCCCCGGCGCCCGGGCTGCTGCTCCCGCCGCCGTCACCGCTGTTGTTGCTGCTGGGCTTTTTGGTACTGGACAGGGGTTGCACGGCGCAATACTCGAGCGACTTGTGCAATTGGAGAGGAAGGTAAGAAGCTCGCTGGGCGAGGGGCTTGCCGTGAGGTTGGGCGGACTTGCCGCCGCTGTAAAGGTGTGTTTCCAAAAGGTTGGGTCTTTGTCCGGGCATATCCCCGTTCCTGGGATCTTGCTTCCCAAGGTGCGCTCCTAAAGAATGTAGACTTCAGGAGAACCCCCCCCCCTTCCTTGCTCGATCCGATTGGGTTGGCGTTGCTAAGTGTGAGGCGATTTTAAAGAGAGCCTGGACCCTTTGGGGGAATCTTTCCTTCCTCTTATGGAAGTGGGGGTGGGTGGGTGACGGTGAGGGGCTGGAAGGAGAGAGATGAAACCCTACTTTTTAGAAGGTGGCTTTTCTCCCCCCCCCTTAAAGCCTGTTTTCCCCTTCTGTTGCGATTGGTGAGTTTTGAGTTGGGGGGGTTCACAGCGAAACAAATGCCAGGCTTGGAAATCTTGGATCCAGGAGGGCTGCTTCTCTTCCCCGGCTCCCCCCCCCCCACATTTCATCCCAGAGCTGCCGGGTGTGCGTGTTTGGGAGTAGCGTGTGTGTGTGTGTGTTGAATCGTAGCCGTCCTCGAAACCGCTCTTCGCAGAAGTTTAGTTCGGAAAGGGAAGGGAGGAGAAGGGGGGGCGCGCATAGTTCCGTGTGGGTTTGCTAGCCCCAGACTAGCTCCGGGACACATGGATTTGATTGTTGGCATGGGGGATAAAAGAAATCTTCCCCCCCTTTTTTTTTCACCCCCTCGGCTGTTTGCTCTGATTTATTAGAAGGAAGAAGGAGAGGGGACAGTTTGATTAACATTCCAGGAGTGTTCAGGATGAGTATATTGCCAATGCAACCAGCGAAGGAGAGGCGGGGTTGGGTGGGTTGGGAAGGGAAGCCGGAGACCGCTCAGCAGACAAAGGTAGAGAGTTTCTCTCTCTCTCTCTCTCCTGACCACCGCACCAGCACCCTCCGCATCTGTGCAACTCAACACCAGAATAACATACTTTAAACTTTGGTGACCCTCCTACCTTTTTTTTTTGTACCAACTTCAGCGTAACTCGGGTTGGCTTTTTCAGCCGCTCTCGAGAAGGAGGGGGGGGGGAAGGGAGAGAGGTTTATAATCGACGTGTTTGCGAATGTGTAAAGATTGTTTCGCCCTTATCAAACTTGTGACGCTGGGTTCGCTCGCTCTCTTTTGGCAAGCGTGTAGCTTTTTTTTTTTTTTTTAAACATTTTTGTTTTAAAGGAAATAAACCCCAATAGACCTGCCTTTTCATTGAAGACCTGAATTAGCGCGGGGCTTGTTTTATTTCCTCAAAAAACCTTGGATTACTGAAGTTGGGTTGTTTTTGTTTTTACTGGGGGTGAGTGGATAGGGAGATTGTTTATTAAGATTGGAAACCTAGATGTTTGCTGTATACCTTTTGAAGCTGTTCCCTGGAAACCGTAAAACTGGCCTGCCTATGTGTGAGCAAGGAGGTCTCCAAAGAGAGAGAGAGAGAGAGAGAGAGAGAGAGAGAGAGAGCGAGAGAATGGTTAACGTTCTCCTGAGTTCCCTTGGAGTTCACCTGCTATATTGTATAACACTGATCTCATAAATGTTTTGAGCTGAGCCTCTGTCTCTCTTACACCTGTGGCATACTTTAGATTTTAATCAGGATCGCTAACAGAAAGCTCTTGGCCATAATTCCTTGGTTGCCACAGCTATGTTAATCATCATGCTTATCAAATCTTTAAAACTCCTTGGTCTCTTACATTTTTCTCTCCTGCCTGACTCTCCCCCCTCCCCCACTTCAGTAATACAGGTAGTCCTCAACTTACAACAAACAGTTCATTTAATGAATGTTCAAAGTTACAACATGGACGTATGACCGTTTTTTCACACTTAAACCGTTGCAGCATCCCTATGGACAGGTGATCAGAATTCAGATGCTTGGCAACTGACTTATATTTATGACAGTTGCTGTATCCTGGGGTTATGGGATCCCCCTTCTGCGGCCTTCTGACAAACAAAAGTCAATGGGGAAGCCAGATTCACTTAACAACCGTGTTACTAACTCAACAACTGCAATGGTTCGCTTAGCAAATGTAGCAAGACAGGTCGTAAAATGGGGCAAACTCAAATGTCTTGCTTAGCGACATAAATGGTGGGCTCAATTGTGATCATAAGTTAGGAATCTACCTGTACTTTAAATCTGTTCTATGGTTTTCAGAAATCTTAGATCTGAAAAGGCTTTCATTTAGTCATTAATCCATGGCTAAGTGATGTGCATCTGCAACCTGTATTTGAAGTTTACAAAGCAATTTATTTTTAAATAAGTAGAATGACAGCAAATGATTTCTTTGGATTTATGCAAACTGGAAAGTTTAAATGAATGGAAACTGGAGGCAATATCAGAGCAGTAGCCCCAGGCTTAAATGGTGAGGATCAGATTTTTTCAGAGGTGTGTGTGTGTTTTTTTTTTGGGGGGGGGCTTTGTTTTATGGAAGAGAGAATCCTTTTTGGAAATCTTTTGGGGAAAGGTTAAACTCTAGCTATCGCAGATGATCTCACCTGTTTGTTAAGAATTGTCACATGCCCTGTAGCAAAATAATTCCATTATCTAGCAAGATAAGTCCTTGAAAATAGTGGCATGGAAAACTGGGTGAATGTCATCAGATAATTTGACAAGACCTGTACCTAAAACAAAGTTCAGGTAATATAGGGAACCATCTAAAGTTTTGCTGCCACATTCCTGTTGGTATGATTTGCTACAGAAACAATTCTTAGGCAGCAGAGTTGTAATCATCGTAGAACCAACTTCTCTCAACATCAGTATGATTTATTGCTGGAAATTAGTTGTGGAGACTCCTACACAGAAATTGCTGTGGCCACTGAATCAAGAATCTACACTTCATATGATTCACAAGTTTACTTGAACTTATTTTGTATATCCATAATTATAGATGTTGAAAGTATGTTAAAGACATTGTGTCTCAGTGTCCTTATTAGATCAAAAATATTCCAGACCAAAAATTCTTGGAACCATCTTCTGTTTCTTCATGTATTGAATGAACAATGTCTTTCATGCCTGATTTTCCTTTTAATTGAAGTTCATAAATGTGTATGCATGAATTTGATCATATATATGCCCCTTTTTTTTGAAAATGGGCATTGGCTTGTAGATTTCTCCCAAGATTTATTTTAAAAATATCACATTTGATTCGGGTGTGATTATTAAGGAGATTGTGTGGGGGTAGTAAGGTCATATCCTTGTATGGATTATCTCTTCCTAAAATTAGTGGCAACAGTAGTTCCATAATATAAAATGGAAATATTATTTGGGGGAGGGGCAACCTAAAGAGCATGACTTGCTTTAACTCACTTCATAAAATAAAAGACAGAGGCAGTATTCCCGATTTATATCTGTCTTCTCAGCTGCAACACTAAACCATTAATATATTACTCTACTGATGAATGAAGTCTCTTTTCTGGGCTTGTCAGTGTCCTGAATGCCAACCACAAGGGATGTGTGTGAGCAGCATGACTCACTTCCCTGTTATTGGGCTTACCCAACACTTTTCCCCCCTCCCCAATCTGTCATTAAATATTTTAGTTTCGGGGAATGACGCATGCTTGCTGACACTTGCAATTGCACAAGAAAACATCAGATGTCTGAAAAATAGATAGAATTGACCAAACAGGTGGCTGTGGTATAAGTCAGACTTCTCTGGCCAGCAGAGTATTATAAGGGAGAGTCAAAGCTTCATGGTTTTAAGTCCCATCTCAGGTATCTTCCTCTAGGATTAGGAAAGTTCTATCTGGAACATTGCTTGGAACTCCTGTCTGTCAATACATTTGGTTGTACGGAAGTTTTTTCTTAGGGCTACCTCTATCTTCCTAAATGCATTAAGATGCATAATGTCCAGCAATAGGCATATACTTCTGAGTCCTAGTCAATAGTAGGAGATGACTGTTGCCTTCATATCTTACTCATGGCCTTTGAGTAAGCTTTCTGTTGGCCACCAGTACAAGGGAGGATGTTGAACTATATAATAGTGCCTTGCAATACTTTAATATTGAAGGCTCTATTGGAGGAAATGTCCATCTGGGTTCAGTTCCAAGTGGGGAAAAAGGCACTGGAAACATGGTGGCTGCTTGGAAAGATGGTTTAATGGTGGACAGCAGAACCACATGGTTTGAGGTCCTGGGGAAA
>JANHFT010001857.1:98200-115032 GCA_032467955.1 Pseudoxenodon macrops | reverse complement strand
ACAACCATCTTTCCAAGCAGCCACCATGTTTCCAGTGTCTTTCCCCCCACTTGGAGCTGAACCCAGATGGATATGTCTTCCAACAGCTGATGTAATATTCCCAGGTGCCATGTGAATTTCTGTTTGCAAATGGGCCTGCCTGAAGGGGGTAGATCTTTGTTATGTAGAATAGACTGGCCCAGGCTTTTTTTAATGGCCCATTGACAAAGGTGGGGGGAATGAGTGAGTTTGTTTCCTGTCTAAAAACAGATTTCTCCATTTCTCATCCAGGGAAATTCTGCCTTTTAAAAATATTTTGTAAAATATTTCATTTTATAGGAGAGGGGTGGGTTTACTTCCTACATCTGAAAGGGGCTTCATGGAGGGCTTCAGTGTTCATCCAGATCCTCTCAGCAGTTCCTTAAAGTAGTTGTTTTTTCCCCTTAATATCACACAGCTGCCTTTTACAGCAGCTTTGTGATCCTGGAGGGGAAAACTTTGCTTTAGTTCCAGCAAGTGCTGTGTGTGTATTCTCCCCTTTCTAAAAAAAAACAAAAACCACACTTCCCCCTCCTGAAGTACTGCTGATATGTCCTTAATCCAGTGTTTCTCAACCTTGGCGTCTTGAAGATATCTGGACTTCAAATCCACACAACTTCAGGTTGTTGAGATTGCCTTCATTAAAATCCAGTAGGCTGCTATTATAAATTAAAAACAAAGCATGAACTAATGAATATGAAGGGATATCTAGGTCACAAATTCAGCTTGGCCTTCTGGAAAGGCAAGTTCAGCAGGGCCGGTGGTGAGAGGGACTCGCCATTTTACTTCAAGAGGAGCATAAGCTTCTGACAATGTTACTGAGGCTGCAAAATAGCTTTCCTTTCTTCTGTCTAACATGAGCTGGTGGTCTCTGCTTAGAATCTGTTGACATTGGTGATGAATAAATAGGTATTAATGTGCACATGAGAATTTTAAAGAGCTGTTAGCTTTTAAAATTAGGCTTTAAAAAAAAAGTTTGGAGCAGTTGAGCTTTTCATATCCTAGGATAGCTGTGTGCCCTGCAGATGCATTGGGCTACAGTTCTCAGTATCCCCTGGCCAGCATAAACAACTCTGAATTATGAAGGGTTTTTTTGTCCAGCCCTAATTGCCCATCTTCAAAATTCTGGGACTTTTTCTCTAAAGGTTTTTATACAGTGATTATCCCATTGTTGTATGCAGGATTACAGCCTATTCTTTTTGGCTGTGTAACCTTAGAAGTTATATTTGTTACTGTGGCAGCAGATGAGGTCTAAAGTACAAGCTGCCACTAATCTGTGGTATCCGGCCTTCAAAGTTAAAGATTTCAATGATAACAGAGGTGCAAATGCCAGGCCTTCCACTTAAAGTAAGTTCTTCTAAAAAAAAAACCACCCCAAAAACCTGTTTTTTCCAAGTTGTCAAGCTGTTCCCGGAGCAGGTTGGTCTTAGAAAGGCCTGAAGTTCCCATTAGTAGTTATAAATAACATTGTTATTTTACTGAACCAAAAGGGGAACCACAGTTTTATATATATTCATAACTACTGTAGCTGTCAATGCATGTTTCACTTTGTAAGAATGAATACTGTGGCATATCTCGGTTTGGAAGTAAACAATGTGATTTCTTGTCTGTGGGTGGGATTAGGTAATTCTGAAGTTTTTCCATTAAGGCTAGCTGCCTTAAACTGAATTATATGGCCATGCATAGGTAAAACTAAAAGACTGCACGAATGTAATAGTCTTCTACCAGCAAATGGGACAGATGTAAGTTATGAATTTTTGCTTGTCTTGTTTGTGTAAGAACGTTGGCCATTTATCCCTGCCTTGAAATCAAACCAACATCATTTTATATTTATAATGAAAGTGAATGCAGGTTTGCTTCAAAATATGGGCAGTTAACTTGCTTGGTTAATACATTGAATAATCATTTTACATACAGTAGATAACAGGAACATGAGATGATTTGGCAATTGGTCCTGGAACTGGTTATATATAAATGTGGATTAGAGAAGTGACTTTGTTCTTAGTTCAGACATTTGATATCACCATATTTATCCGGAAAGGAAAGATTTGTTAGTCCATCAGACCTCTTAACACCTTCTGATAATGAATCATCTAACCTCTCTTTAGGCAGATGTTTTCTGTCTCCATCAAATCTTTCAAGCCATAGAGAGCTCTCCATCTCCACCAATTCTTGACAGCTTTAACTAGGTCATGAGCTTTTAGCCAAGTCAACTCAAGTTGTTTTGAAAGGCATTCAGTACCGTGAATCATCTATTCAGTAGGAACTCGGTAGATTTGTATCCTGGCTTGCTTGCCTTTTTAATTCTGCTTTATTCCTTTATAGTTTCTTTGATATCATTAGCTTCAATGAAAACAATGCACCCTCTTTCCTTTTTAGTCACAAGAAAAGCTTGCAGACCTGTGTTTGTGCTTAATTCCAGAGTCACATTGCTAAAAACCTCAAAGCACGAATACTCTCTGTGCTTTTCTTTCAAACTGAAAGGTCACATTTTGGCATTGGAGAAGTTTCAAATAATCAATGGTATTTTGAAGTGGGAGCTTCTTCCACTCAGGAAAGTACATTAAGGCCATTGATCAAGTATAGGTTGTATGTGGATTAATGAGTTTCAGGACTCAAGTTTTTTTGCACTGGAAAGCTTTTTATATTTTGGAACAAACAGTGTGCTTCTGAGCCAATTGCACTGACTTTATTGTGAAGAAATAGCAAATTCACACTTTCAAGTAGGACTTTATATAAATACTGTAGCTCTTGTACTATGCCTGTCTATTCTGACTGCATTCAGCCATGTAACAGTCCTGTAAACTTGGTTGAATTATAATTCTGATCTGATAAATGGAGGTGATCAGGAACCCAGAATTGGTATGATCAGAAATTGGTGCCTTATGTAGTCTTGATTCAGTTCTGAGTTTAACTTGCTGCCACAACAATGCATTTTGAGAAAAGTATTCTTGTAATCTGCAACCATGCACACCAACAGATCACTACTTTTTTTTAACACTTAAAACTGGCAATATCTCAATTGTTCCACTGAGAGTTACATTTCTGAAATCAGTGAGAAGCATGAAGATCAAGAACTAGCTCCTTCTCCCATAATCTGTCAGCTCTTGATGTGACTGACAAACTTAGTTTGCAGCCAATAAAATGACGTTATGATGATGGCTAATGATTAAAATTTAAATTTCTTGGCAGTTTCTCATGAAACCCCTGAATTTTGTTGCATCTCCAGTGTGGCAAACATTTTATTTTAAATAAGAATTGTACGTTGTCCCTTGTTTTCTCCCCGCACTCCAAATCATATCTCCCACAGCTAACTTCTGCGGAAGATTAACATTAACATTTATATTATTAAAATTGCTTTGGTCACTTTTTTATGTAATGCATTGGAAATCTAATATCTCGCTACGGTACATAAATGCATTAATCATGTTGGTTGGTAGGATTGTCACATAGGGTTGGACTTGAGACTGAAAGTTGTGTCTAATCCATTTTTCTCATAAACAGTTTGGTCTTGTTGCTTGATTTATTTTATGGAAGGACTTAATTTGAACCTTATTCCATGGTTTGGAATGGGCTTGATGTTAGCAGACTTGATTAATTTGGCTATTTGAGGCAAGTGCCAATACAACTTAGTAGAATTGGAAGCTTTTCTAAACCCTTAAAAAAGCCTGAAGCCATTATTTCATTGTAGTTTTCCACAATCGTCTTTCAAGACTTTTACAGTGGCTTTTGTCTGAGTGCATATAATATTCTTGTGGAATAAATCAAGGCACTTTCATTATAATGTCTTCATCTTTCTTTCTTTCTTTTTTCCCTAGTGGATTAACTCATGAGTCCCACAGAAAAGATGTCGAACAAGTCTACCTCCGTTGTTCTGAAGGAACCATAGAATGGATGTATCCCACTGGAGCATTGATCGTCAATCTACGACCCAATATTATCTCTTCCTCTTACAAACATTGGACTGTTTGCATAAAACCTTATAAAAACTCTGCAGGAGCAAATATTTATTTGGAAAAAACTGGAGAACTAAAACTACTGGTCCAAGAGGGAGATCACAGACCTACCAGAGTGTATTGCTTCAACTTTGACCAAGGTGGGCTATTTGTTGAGGCTACCCCTCAGCAGGACATTAGTAGGAAGATTACAAGCTTCCAGTATGAACTAATAAGCAAGGCGATGGCATCTGATTTGCACATGATTTCCGGTGAGTTGTGATACGTTTCTTCTATTTGGACTTGCATCTGATCTACTTTTCTGATTGACTTTTCTGACTTGAAAGGTAGCAATGTTGTTCAATCCCAGGGCTGTTCGGACAGTCTTCCAAACTAATTTCTTTTACAAAGCAAAAGTGTTGAAAACCTTAAACATAAGCAGCATATATAAATAACTTCTTAATGGACCTCCTCCCGAGTGTCTATGCAACTTTTTGCTTGTTCAACTCCAAATGTCGAACTTGTTTGCTTTGCAATTATTACCTTGAGGTGCGAGTCACATACCGGTTTATCCATGTTGTGGGGTTGCTTCCCTTTCCTGCTCTCCTTATGAATATATTTAGATGGTGAGATAGGCTTCATCCCAGTTTAATAACTTAAAAGAGAGGTACACCTATTTATAGGTTTAAGGCTTCTTTATACATGGGTTGGTTCTCTATATAGATCTTGCTTCCAAAAAAGAAGTTGGCACCCAAATATTAAAATCGCATGCCCATGATGTTCCATGCATCCTGTCCGGCAATTTACCCAGGCTGCTGTCGCTCATCCTTTCCCCTCTTCCGTTTGTTTGTTTTTGTTTTTATATTGGACTATTTAATCTTTGTTGTGGAAGAGTGATGATTCCTTCCACCATCCTACAAGGGTCACAGTACATACTCTGTATCCCTAAAAATAAAACCTCCCCAGATGATAAACCCAATCAGGCTTTTGAGTGCATGCACTAAAAAAAGCCGTCCCTCAAAAATAAGCCCTTCCTGAAACACAGCAGCAGCCATGAGGTGACCACGCTTGCTGCCTCCTGCACCTCAAAATTAATAGGACCTCCACAAAAATAAGGCCAAGTGCTTATTTCGGAGGTCAAAAGAAAATAAGGCCCTGTCTTATTTTCGGGGAACCACGGTATGTATGTGTGTGCATGTATGTATGTATGTACACCTTGTGTGTTGTGATGTAGTAAGTTGTAGTTTTACTGATTCAGCTCCTATATACGGAGAGGGGCACAACTGTTTCTTTAAAACCGTTATAACTGCTTTGCAGTTGAAAATCATTTTGAGTCATTAACAAACAATTCAGCCACTGTTGATGTCTCTGAAAGCAAACTTGGAAAATAAGGGCTCTTGTAAGTGCTACTTCCTTCCTAGAGACCATCACTGATATGCAGATAGGTGAAAGAACCGTTGACTTCAACAGTCTTTCAGAGCTAACAATTTATATTTTCAACAGTTATCTCTTGCTTCTAGTAGGATGTACTACAGATTTTAATAATGATTGCAACACAATTTCTTTTTAGTTTTTGGCATGTTTTTCCTTATTTTTTAAACAGGCTTCATTTTTCATCTGTGTAGCAAAAATGTCTTGTTGTACAGAATTTTTCTCCCTAGTTTTTTTCCCTAGTAAGGTTGACTTGGTTCAACTCAAAGTATTAGAAATGTCTGCTTTGTATTGACCTTGATGTGTAATGTCTTGACCTCTGGCTGCTATAAAACTGTAATGTCCCTTAGTAGCTGATAGGTGGCGCATTTGCCATTATAACTAACTTAAGACATCTTGCTTTCAAAAACATTTGTAATTCAGCAGCATTGTCTATCATGCTTTTAAAGTTGAATATTTTAAATATGTCTGTCACTGCTGTAAAATCACAATTTTTGAATGTGTTCTCAGAATTTCCCCCAAAGATTTATCTTTGTTTTGAAAAGCAAACTCTTCCCCCCTTTCCATGTCACATACAATATAAATGCTGTCCTTCATATTATTTCTCATTATTATTTGCCTTAGCTGGCTAAACCTCTTAGAACATGTTTCTAGTTCTTCAGTTGGCAGTCATTTTTTGATAATTGGATATTATTTGGGACAACTCAGCGGATTATTTTATTATCAACATTTAATGACAAAGTAGGAAACATTTTATCCCTTAGGATACTGCTCTTTAGAGGTAAAGTTTTGTTTTTAGTCCGAATTCTAGTTTAGTTTTCCATTTGCATGCATCTGCTGGATTTGCAGATTTGCATGCATCTACTGGAATGCAGATTTGTAATTTGGTATCCATAGCATTTCCCCTGGTATTGAAGTCCCATTTTCTCTATATAGTGCAATCATAGTAATATTTGTTAAATAATATTATCTTCCCAGGTAAATGCAGATAGGATTGTGGTCTTAATTTGCTCTTTTGAGGAACTGAAAGTAGATTGCGGGGTTCCCCCCCCCCAAGTCAGGCTTGCATACAGTAGATCCTAGTCTGACATGAGAAAAATAGTCACTTTGTCCCTTTTTATGAATATATTCACATGCTGGACCTCACCATCACAAGACCACACCTGAAGCTCTTATAAACAGAAGAACACCAACACCGACATTCCCTAAACTCTGCTGAAGATGTTACCTAGTCTGGTAACAAAACATTTTGAAACCAACCCACAAGCTCGGAGAACAAATCTTCACCCTTATCCTACACACGAGCTATACCCGAGCTAGATATTTGCCACTATTGCATGCTGCTTTTTAATAGGACAGAAAGGAACTGGCTCTAAAGCTTTGAGAAGTCTTAAAATTGTCAAATCTACCCTTTTCCTAAATGTTTTATTTTTCATAGTAGTCTTGACGGCTTAAAAGAAAAAAAATATTTTAGATAATATTATTGGAATCTGCCTTTATTTTTGTTCTGCTCTCCTCCTAATCCAGCTGTGATCAAAGTTCATGCGTCATCTTATCCTACTTTAAGGCCCTGCTGTGCCCCTAGTCATAACACTGCTACAAGAATCAATGGATAAGCAAACTGTACTTGGTGGAGGACCAGGGTTTTGATTGATACATTCAGCATTTTATTATTTGACACTCTTCTTTTGATTCAGTTTGCACTTTGCAAATGACTGCTGTGAAAACCACTGCCTGTGAATTAGCAGCATATGAACATTGTGTTGCAAATGATTCGATCCTGAGTTGTTATTCTATATAGCAGTGATGGCGAACCTTTTGGCCATCGCATGCCAAAAGCGGAGGGAGGGGAGGGAGTCAGGCGCACGCGTGCCCACACCCATAACTCCATGCGACCCCACCCACATGTGTGCGTGACACCCCTCCCTCCCGGCATGTGATGGAATGGTGGGCCTAGATAGGCCCCGTGTTTTGCTCTCCCCATGCTCCAGAGCCTTTCTAGGAGCCTGGGGAGGGTGAAAACGGCCTTCCCCACCCGCATCCCCAGAAGGCTCAAAAATCAGCTGGCCAGTGCGCACATGCGCCAGACCTGAGCTCTCATGCCCACCGATATGGCTCCATGTGCCACATGTGGCACTTGTGCCATAGGTTCACCATCACTGCTATGTAGCATTATCTATCTAAATTGTCCAGTTTTTGGAAAGTGCTGAGAATAGAATGGGGGCAAGAGACACTATGAATGAAGAAGCCATTTATTCCTACACTTTTTGAAGACTGGGTTTGTTGCCATGATGACAGTCCTTGTGCTTATGATTGATAGAAGCAACTGTACCTTTCTTAGATTCATCACACTTTATCCTGGGATGAGTTTGACGCAATATTGTTACGGTGATATCTTCAGTTCCCCGAACTGCTAGTTTGCTGAAGTTTGCTATATTATGGTTAGAATTACATCATTAGGAAGAACTAATGCAAGAGTTGCTCAGAAATTCTGCAAGAGAGAAGAGCACGTCATCATCCTTTTGCTGCTTCTGTCAGCCTTTCCTATGAGCATGACATTAGGAAAAATTGACATGCTCAAAGTGCCTTCCTTCCTGCATTTTCATCAATAGTTTCTTATTATTATTGCAGTAATAGTCTTGTAAGGAGTTGGGCAGGAAAAGCAGGTGACCTGGACTCTAAATCATCTAAAGATACTTATACAATAGGGAAGAAAGGTTTGCATCAGGAAGTTGAACACATGAAATGCAAGAGTTGTTCCTTCTAATGAAGTCTTTCTCAATCTAATCCAGTATGAACAGATTGTATTTCCAATTTACTTATTTCAAATAGAGACAAGTACTTTACTAGCAGCATTCCTGATCACTGTGAAGAAAATTAGGAAAACGTATAATTTCCTTTCATCCCCCGCAATCCCACTGTGCAATTTCAACAGTTACTTTAGAATGAATTGAGGGGCACTTGGTGAAGAGTTTGTCAAAAGTAACAACTGTGCCATACACTCACTCCAAGAGTGAGTTCTGCCTGAGTTTGTTTGTTTTTTAATGAAAGGAAGAAAAGTTGGGGGTCCCTTACTGAGTTTGAATAATCTTCCTTTGCAGCTGCTCATCAAGGATTCCAATCCTTTTATTCATTTAAAAAAGCACTTTAGTTTGTGACAGTTTTTTCCATGTATTTTAAGTGCTTAAAAATGTTCAAGCTCTTGGTTTTCTCTGAAAACTTATTCCTGTTTCAGAGCCAAGGTCTGCAAACTTAATTTACTGGAATTCAGAAATATAAAGCCCTGTTACCTTCAGGGTTTTTTAGACATATTATTTTTTACACAGGCAAGTTAAACTTTAACAAACATTTCTTCTATCTTGATGAGATCTGTTTCTTATAAGGCAGCTGGTTCTGCTGGTTAATGGGCTTCCTATATTTTAATGTCCAGTATGTAGTTGTAGGAATTTATAAATGCCAACATTCAACCATAATCAAGTTAAGGGATAATAACCAAGCATTTCCCATACGACTTTTGCTGAATTGAAGGAATATGCCCCTTGGGTATAGTACTTCTTCAGGTGTGGTGTAAGGATTTATGGGGGTGGTGATGAGATGGTCTCTCACCAAACATCTGCATGTGATAAATTATAGACCGGTTCTGTGTAACAGCATTCCCCTACCAGCTGTATAGGATCTCTTGATCCTATGATACAGTTCTACTTCCTAACAGGAAAGTATAACTATTTTTTCCAGCTGTACTGTATATTATTGAAGAAAACATAGTAGTCTAACCATAAATGTCATACTATCGTTCTCCTTAGTCAGTGATGGCAAACCTATGATACATGTATCACATGCCATCATTTACCAACACCCAACAACTATTCTTCCAAGCATGGCCAAGAATGGGGTGGACTCTTATGTGGCCTCCAGAGTGGATTTCATTTAAATCTATTCCATTTAAATCATGATTTAAATCACTAGTAAAAAGGCTTTATTTAAATCAACTCGATTTAAATCATAATTTTTAAAGAGCAACTCTCGTCTCTGTCCTGCAGCTCCTCCTCCTGTGACCTGCTGTTGACTGACCGACAGTCCCAATATGGCAGAATATACAGCCTCATGCTACATAACTAAGCTCCATTTCATGCTGAATAAACTAAATTGTGAATGTATCTTAAATAGAAAACACTCTTTAAATAGAAAACCGTCTTTAGATAGATTTTCACTCCCAAAAGCATTTTATTAAAATAAATTTAATAAAAAATCGATTTAAATTTTTAAAAATTCAATTTTTTTAGTTTTTTTTTTAAACCATTGATTTGTATCCACCCTGGTGGCCTCCAGAGCATCTGCACATGAACAGGGCTTGCTTTCATGTGGTTTTCAGACGCTGTGGAGACTGTGCAAGTCTACAGACTCTTGGAAAATTGCATGAGAATTGGACCTGCTTTTGCATACACAGTTAGTTGCATACCACTGTTTAGGGTAGCTTAGATGGGTGAGAAAGTATAGAGTGCTTCTCTTTTGCTCAGAGGCGGTCAAGTTAAGCACTTTCTGAATGTTTGACAGGCCAAGTCAAAAAGGTTTGCCATCAGTCTTTTAAGACATGCCAAAAGAGTAGTCATAAGTAGTAGTTTATCAGCTACAGAATCTGGGACCTATTTGGGTTTAGCACACCCTGCTATATAAACAAGCTCGTTCAAACAAAGCTACAAGTATCATTATGAAATTTAACCAGAATTCCTTATCTTCCTTATTTAGTAAAGAATGCAATCCATAAGAGCTACATGGTAGTTTTACTACCCAGTAATTTTGACTGCAGGTGATCAAATTTTATAGTTAGCATGGCATATTTAATGTTTACAAAGAAGATTATTATGAAGGAAGGCTTTATGCCTGACTCATTGTTTCTCCCTCCTCTTGCAGTGTTTTATGAAATTCCTCTGAAGTGCTGACCTCTGGATTTGCTTTACTTTGATTTTTTTCTAAATGAAGACCTTTTGTACCATTTTCTTATCAGTTGTATGGAAACACCCCTTTAACAACATTGTTATGGGGGTTCTGGCTGTAAAATATTGTTATGTTGACTCTTTAATTCCAATTAGTGGGTGGGATTATCCACCAAGCTACCAAACAAAATAATTTTTTTCCAATCGGTGTCCAGCTTCTTGGATTGATTCCCTTTCGACCAAATAATCTTAGAAATTCCTGATAATTTCACTCTGATTATTTAGCAAGGAAATGAAGGTGTCTCTGATTGCATGCTATAATAAAAACAATCATAAATTCTTTTCAGTTTTTCACAGGTCTCACGTTAAAAAATATTGTGGGCTCAGGTGCACAGGAAAATGTTAAGAGCCTTTTTGGATATGAATCAAGGTATTTAATCCTTTCAGGACTGAACTGCCTGCATTTAGGGCTGGTTACAGTGAAAGCCTCAATCCTGGTAATGTCCATAACAGAGAGTACAATATTTTCAGGATGAGAAATAACTATTTGGCCTAAAACCAACATTTTAATTAGGCTTAAAAGGGTAGCTGATATGCCTGGGCCAGATTCTCTTGTTTTTCACATTTTACTTTAAATATAATCTTCTTTCCAATAGCAAAAATCCAGAAGGGCAGGATTTTTGAAGCAAAGAAATTCCATTTGAACAATTCTTAGGTGACCTTAAAGAGTTATAATTTGCCTTGGTCTTGAAGTAAGACTTTGACTTTTTTCCTCCTTGTTTTTCCATGTTTGTTTCTATCTTTAATGTTTTTGCAGTTGTTGTTGTTGTAATACTGTTTGTTGCCTCTTTGAACAGCTCCCTGAAATTCTTTGTTAAGGTCCTGAGATCCTTCTCTTTCTCGGGTTTGCATTTGGCTTGGACTTCTCTTCTTGGCAAACTCCACTGTTCTGACATCCAGCTTGTTTTCTTCTATTTCTTGATCTCTTTCACATTCATTCTGAACAAACCCGGTTCTTTATGAATGAGATTCAGGACTTCAAAGCAACTCCTAGTGTTCTTCTTGACAATGACGTACATATGCTGAAGATCATACTGTGGAAACTTGTTGGCTTTGTTCTTCCACTTTAGCTCGATTTGTAACTTGCATGTGAGCAGTTCCACAGTCACGTCCAGGATACATTTTTGCTGTAATACTATTGGTATAAGAAAACTCTTCTGTTTTCTTATACCAATAATTAGTCAATTTGATTTTAGTGGATTCCCTCTGATGGATAAAAAGTGTTGTTTTGATTGTTTAAAAACTGTATTAACAATGGGGGAGAGAGCCGTTGGATTGGCAGAAACCAATAATTTGTTCAGGCCATATAATCCAACCCCATTTTCCTCCTTCTCTTTCCAACTTTTTCTAGCCTCCAGTTAAAAGCAGCACAACTTGTCAATTTCAGATTGAACTTCTACCATAAAACTCATTAAACTCGTCTCTCTTTTTTTTTTTGCATCAACATAAACTTAGATAGCTGTCATACTAATGAATTGTCCATGAAGTCTAATTGATATTATTCAGTCACTGATCATGTTATATTCAAAAGTCCTCAACTTTCAACCATTCATTTAGTGACCATTCAAAATTACAACGGCACTGAAAAAAGGCGACTTGTGGCAAATTTTTTGACCGTTGAGTATCCTCCTGGCCATGTGATCAAAATCCAAGCACTTGGCAACTGGCTTGTGTTAATGACAGTTGCATCGTCCTGGGGGGGTCATGTGATCACCATTGGTAGCCTTCCCAGCTGACTTCCAACAAGCAAAGTCAATGGGGGAAGCCACATTCGCTTAATAATCGCATGATTCAGTTAACAACTGCAGTGATTGGCTTAAAATCTGTGGCAGGAAAGGTCACGAAATGGGGCAGAACACACTTAGCAACTGTCTTGCTTAGCAACAGAAATGCTGGGCTCAATTGTGGTCATAGGTCGAGGACTACCTGTACTGTCTTTGCTATATCCTTCCTGACTCTGAAATGCAATGTATTTTCTTTTTCTGTCCTCAGCAGGAAACAGTGTCATTTTTTGAATGAATATGTCCCAATTTCTTTCTCAACTACTAATGTAGAAATTCTATGTCCTATCCAAGTGACTATGGCCCAGCATCAACTACTTGGCTGCATCATTCTATAGGATTACATCTTCTTAAAAAATTATTTCCTGGATGGTGGTATTGAGAGCAAATCATCTTATCCAATTCAATCCAATCAAAAAAGAACAAGAATTATACAATAAGCTAGTGCTAGCTTAGAACTGACTGGGCTTCTTTCTTAAATAAGGCTATGGGGTTCATGTTTCCAATAATCTGTATCACATTTTTCCAAATACTGGCAGAACCGGCTATTATATGTGGAGGATTAGCACAAGAAAGAAAGGCCTCTTTTATGGATTATAATATTTGATTTTATAGGAGGATCCATCACTGGGAAGGGAGACTTTCCCCACTTGCTACTGCTTTTGGGTATAACATACTTTGAAGCTGAAAATGCAGCTTTTTGTGAAAAGATCTTTATGTTTGGTTCACAAAACTCTGCAAAGCTGGTTCTAGGGACCTAGCTTGCTTTAAAATAAGCTAGAGGAAATGACTATCCTCTCATATTCTTTCACCATTTTCCTTCTGCTCCCAAATTTAAGCCCCCTAGAACAATTGAATGTCTACTTGATACCTTAGAAAAGAACTTATTCCCTCTTTAAATGATCCATTGGAAGGAAGTTAGATCAGCATTCTGATCATTACCAAGTTAGAAAGCTAGAGAAATCAGTGGTATATTAACAAAAATATGGCAAGCAACAGATAATAAGTAAAGGTTCTTCTAACTGAACATTGCCAACAAATTTGAAGCATGACACAGTACTAAATAGACTGAAAGAGGTCAATGTGTATATCAATATCAGTGAATATTTAGGTAGTAAATACCTTCTTCTTTTTAAGATCATTTTGGTTAGGAAGCATCACACACTCAACTAGAGGTAAGGTAGATGGATTCAATTACTGTTGCAGTGATTATAATCATTGGTACGGCTGAAGAATTGGTCTGGGGACAGATCACCCTGGTGAAAGCTTATATATGGGGTCACTAAAAGTCATAATGACTTGAGAAAGGAAACTGTCACATTGTGTTATATGAAGATGATGGGCTTTTGCATGAAATGGGATGAGCATATAGTCTTCAAGTTGAGCCTCGAGTCCCATTTATTGCTCCAACCCTGGAAGTTTTTAAGAAGAGATTGGATAACCATTTGTCTGAAATGGTATAGGGTTTCCTGCCTCAGCAGGGGGTTGGACTAGAAGACCTCCAAGGTCCCTTTCAACTCTGCTATTCTGTTCTGTTATATTGATGTACTTATTATTAAGTTATCAATAGCTTAATATTATTAATAATAAGTAATAATCTTATCTTATATTAATTATTATTATATTATAATTTTACTGCTTATAAGGATATTAAATTTAATATCTTAAACTGGCTAAACAGGCCTAGGATTATATTACAATTAAGATGATAGATACTGAAGACATTTATCTGCCCTTGAATAGAATTGAATGGGGAGGAACAGGGCACATACAAGCCCTGTCTCCAGAATCGGTATGTACTTGGATGCTAATAGAGTTCTCTGTGCACTTCACTCAGATGTCTGAAAGGAATATAAGCCATCGAAAAGCTCTTTGCAAGCTTATCCAGGAATCCAGATAAGATGGTGATTAAACACACAACAGTTTCTGTTATTAGGAAAGTACTGAGCAGAATTGCCAGAGGCAGACACTTCAGTGCTTACTGCAGCTCTTTCTGTAAGCTTATATGGATATCAGTGTAAGCTTAATTGATCTTAGTTCTAGAATTTAAATGACCAGATCTTGAGTTACCCAACTGCTTACAACTAGAAAGTACCACCACACTAGAATGGCCAAGTAACGCTGAGATAAGTTCAAGAGTGGCAGAGTTTTCTGAATTTCTGTTGTCAAGAATAGTCTGTTGTCAAAAGCATCCCAGAGGAGTATGTTCTCTCTAAGGTTGCTTTGTCATATAGCTTTCCTTCCATTTTGGAAGAAATTACTCCAGGAGTTTCTTCTCTCTGATTGTGCTGTTTTAGTCAGCGGTGGCCCTGGACTATTTTGAATATTGACTATGGCTTTAAACGTTACAGTACATTGCACAATTATGTGACACAAATCTGAAATGAGCCCAAATCCATGCCTTCTCACACCTATGCCTTCTTTTAGGAACAGCATATAAAATATTGCTTAGGTTCTTTTAAAAAGCTTCCTTTAAGGCTCACTTACACTTTGATCTTTTTTTCACCAACTTGCTCTCCAAGTTTAAGTTTAACCAGCTTCTAGTCATTTAATTCAATTCCACTCCAATCTGGATTCCATATGAGGTTGAGACATTTTACTGGCAGGGTTCCAGCCTGGGTTAATATATACAGTGCTTGCTGTTATTGTCCTGATACCAGAGGCCAATGGAAAGTTATTTTTGTGCTGGAGTGGAATACCAGATAAGAACTTTTATGTACTAAAGGACAGGAAACTTGTGGTGAGCTACTTTCTTGTACCTTTTTCCCCCTCCTCCTCCTTGCATTTTAAGACTTTCCCTCTCTGCTCTTTTCAAAAATAATATTTAGTATAGATGGAATTCCTAGTTTATGAAATGAAGGTTGTTTGAGTCAGGAAGTAATGAGATATGCCTCCAAGCTTCGGAGGGTTCACAGTAGCCTAAGGAAAATGTTACCTGAGCCACTACCATATTTTCCCCAAAATAAGACAGGGTCTTATTTTCTTTTGACCCCCCAAAATAAGCATTTGGCCTTATTTTCAGGGAGGTCTTCTTATTTTTGAGGTGCAGGAGATAGCGAGTGTGGTCACTTCATGGCTGCTGTTGTGTTTTGGGTAGGGCTTATTTTTGGGCGATGGCTTATTTTAGCGCATGCACTCAAAAGCCTGATTGGCCTTATTATCCGGGGAGGTCTTATTTTCAGAAAAACAGGGTAGTTCATGTGATTGTTCCACAATACCATATGTGTAAAGAGCACATTGATTGCGACATCACTGGTAGATGGTATGATGTCATAATAAATGACATCTATTAATGGATTATTAATGGGGATGGGGAGAGGTTAGCGAATTAAGAAGGTGATTAGCTTTGAACTTCACAAATGAATTGGTTCCAAACCAACATTGCACCACTTGCAATATGGGTTATTTTACAATTGGCAAGGCTCTTCTGCAACTTTCTTGTTATGGACACAGTTCTAATCACAATGAGAGAGGGTTAAAGCCCTAGGCACTACCAATGCCTCAGCGCTTTCTTTTTCTCTTGCCAGATGTGATTATTGTTGGGTGGTTGTTTTTGGTTTTAGCCACAGAAATACTTGAACAAGATGAAAAACATTATATCTGCTTTGATTTTTTCAGAGCAGAGTAGATAGTGGATGATATATAACCCTAGCAGTGGGCCACCGGATAGTCAGATGATGATTTCTACCCCTTCCTTTTGGAGGAATCTGCACAAAGCATTCTACAAGAAAAATGTTGCTGCAATCCTTGTGGGAAAAGCAAAACACTTGAAGGATCACATATTCAGGCTTGCTTCATAAAAGCCTATTTCTTTTCACTGTTTAGAAGTCAAGGATATGCCAATTAAAAATAATTGGTGAGGCAAGGAGATTGTAGTAATCTCTCCACGCTGTGTCAAACTACAATGAGAAGGACTGAAGTTATGAGAAACTGGCAATAAGTTCTTCAGGTCTGCAGAATGTCTGTGATTCACTAACTCTGCACTGGAGCCTATTAATGTATAACCCAGCCCCCTCCTCCATCTCGCTGTATTTTTACAGTGTCAAATAGGAAGCAGAAGCAGGAAGCTTATCGAGTCATAGTAGGCAACTATGAACATGAACAGTTGTGTTTGGGTCACAGATAGATCCATGCCTGGAGTATCTTTTGATGCCACAAAAATAAACACACGAATTGTGGTGGATGACAGAGGAGGATAAGATCAGACCATTTACCCCTATTTTTTGGAGTATAAGATGTACTGGAGTATAAGACGCACCTTAGTTTTTTGGGAGGAAAATAAAAAATTTGCCTACCAGGTATTCATCTGGCTAGAGTCCTTAGCCTGGTCAGTTTCAGCATATTAGTTCGCTGGTTGTGAGTGCGCGCACGTGTGTGTGCACTTGCGCACACACGCACCTGTTTGGAGCAGATAAGGAGCTTGCAAAGCACAGCTGGTTATGGGAGGGAGCTGCAGTGAGAAAAACAGGTGAAGTGCAGAAGATCGCTTTGCTCGCAAGTGTCTCGTTGGGGCTGATATTCAGCTTCAAAATTGCAGCTGATCATCGGAGGGAGCTCCAGTGACTAAAGAAGGTGAAGCACGGAAGCGGTAAAAGAAGGCAGCAGCTGTTCCGGGTAGCCATTTTGGGCATGTGTGCCCAAAAAACGCGTGCCTCACGTTTTCATCCTCCAAA
>JANHFT010001857.1:75041-89686 GCA_032467955.1 Pseudoxenodon macrops | reverse complement strand
TCTTAAATAGGGCCAGATTTGCAAATATTTGTTTTTTAATTTTTGTATTGTGTGTTTTTATTGCTGGCTGTACACCGCCCCGAGTCTTTCCCCATATGAAAACTGCCAGCCTGGAGAGATTCCTGTATTTTAGGCAGAGAACAATAAAGTAGCTCGTTTGAACTCTAATATGTGGGTCTGGTTATTCATGTCTGACAAATGGGATAGACAGAAGGAAAAAACGTTAAAACTCTCACAAAATATACTGTATTTCTACCCACACCCCAAATCTCTCAAAAGAAAATGGAGGAAGTGGACACAAGGTAATTTAATAGAGTAGGATGAATTGAGAGCCAAAGTTGATTTCCCAAAGAAGAAAAAGGAGGAGTAGAAACTCAGAGTTTATTTATTTATTTTTATCCCATCATATGCTAAATAAATAAACAAAAAATAAAATAGATAAAATAAATAAATAATAAATTAAATATCCCGCCTTTTATTTTTATATATATAAGTCAAGGCAGCAAACATACCTCATATTCCTTCCTCCTCCTATTTTCCCCACAATAACAAGTAAGTGGGCCTAAGAAAGAAAGACTAACTGAAAGTCATCCAGCCAGCTTCCATGCCTAAAACAGGACTAGCACTCACAATCTCCTGGTTTCTAGGCCGACAGTCTTTAAGCAGTACAACAAGGGAAGAGTTACGAGGATTCAGAGGCTTGAAATGCATAAAATGTATGCTGACTGGTCTTTTTTAAGCCAGAAAGTAAGCATGAATGAATGGATTCTTTAGTTTCAGTCACTAATTACTATGCTAAGGGAAGAGGCAGCTTTCACAGAGAAACTGTGGCCCAAGCAAGAGAGGTTAACACCCCCTGTCCCAATATGCTGTGGTACTGAACTGTATCAGGTCTACAGCCTTTACTTTGTAGCTTAAAACAAAGTCCAAGGGAAAAACATGAAGCTACACATGGTATCTTTAATGTATAGAGTGACCTTCAGACCTCTGCTTAGCTTCACAAACCAGGGATGCAGGTGTAGACTGCCTCTGGCTTTGTCCCACAGCCTTGTGGTGCAACTGCTGATGAATAAAGGCTACTGTGTGAGGGCACAAAACAGCTGCTGTCTCTTTCCTAGATGATTCTCTTTTTAAAAAAAAACTTCCTCTCTGTAGTCTCCTCCAGGCTCAACTACATCTTATGTTTAAGGCATGGCTACCAGCTGCATCTTTATTTTGTCAGGACTAACCAGTTTTGTTAGGATAATCAGGAATATTTTTTCCTATTGTACGTTCTGATACTTGGAATAAATTCCTAGAATCAAAGATCTTGAATTCTGAATGCATATAATCTGCAGGGATTTCTGCTTGCCGAATCTTGAGGGATTACATTTGAAATGTTTATCCCGAGAAGTTAACACCTGCCAATTTAAGGGAACTATTCTGCCAGGGGATACAATTCAATGTAGTATATGGGTCGATATTGTAAGAGAAAATGTCATATTCTGGATACGACATTAAATATAATGTCCAGAATATGGACATTTTTGTAAGAAAATATTGCTCTGAAGAAGTAGACTTACATGTTTGCTGACTGAATTGAATGGTGCATCAAGGTTGACCTTTAAGATATTCCTGGGTAGAAGAAGTTTATCTTCTTAAGATACTAAAATGCCCTTTTTTGTTTCATTCTCAGCTCCCTGCCGACCTTGCAGTGACACGGAAGTTCTCTTGGCTGTCTGCTCCAGTGACTTTGGTAAGTTTCCTTGATTTCTGGATGACTGCTGAGTTCACCATTGCTCTCTAAAATCCCATTCTTCCCTTGTGATAATCTGCTGGATTTGGCCTACAGAAACTTCACCAAACAGTGAACAAACTGAAAGCCCCAGATTGTAACCAACAAGGGAGCCCTTTTCTGCTCATTTTGGAGTAAACAAAGTGTATCCAAGAAGTACAATGGGGACAAGGGAGGAAAAGCCTTTATGGGGTTTTAGCTCTGAAGAGCTTCAATTAAATCATTGTGTTTGGCTAGTTCTTTTCTACCATGGACAAAGAAAGAGACGAGCTGTGGTAATAGTGGTGGAAGTTCAAAGGTTTTTAGGAGCGAGTAATAGGAATTATCCTCTTGATGTTTCTAAATAGACCCTTGATAAAAACTAAATCCCTGTTTCTGTGGAAGTTGCTGCTTTTAAAGATGAAGTTTATACTTAATTCTGCAGGGAATAACTACAGCAGGGTCTTTTATTTTACTGGGCTCCTGCTCTATCAGAAAGGAAGGACTTTCTCAAAATCTGCAGAAGGAAATAAAATATCAGTGAATGAAACTTTCTACAGAATAGAAAATGTTCTCTTTTACACTGGTCCAAAACTCTGGCTAATTTTTCATTAAGAGTTATTTTTTTAAATAAATCATTTAAATAAATAGTCAAATCATTTGGCGAGAAGGGTTTTATAAAACCTGAAAGCAAAACAGACTCAATTCAGATAATCTTCTCTGAGTCATTAAAAAAAATCGTTTGATGCATAGATATCCAATATAAAACTTCTGTAGACTCTCTGGATAGAAAATGCTACAATACGGTTAGACCAGGGGTTGGCAACCTTAAACACTCAAAGAGCCACAAAGGCCCTAACTGGAAGCCCCCCATTCAATCTGGAGCCAACTGGAAGTCCGGTTCCCCCCATCATAGAGTCTCCTCCTAGCACGGCATCCTTTTTTCTCTACCTATCCTAACCAAAAGCCCTATCAATTGTGGAGCTGACTGGCAGGGAGCCACAACAGAGGGATGAAAGAGCCACATGTGGCTCCAGAGCCGCAGGTTGCTAACCCCTAGGTTAGACTTTATCAGTATACTTAGCAGAGATCCAGAAGAATTATGTATTATTTTTCTCCAACTACATTTTGCCTGCAAAGATTGCCTGCCTGAAATGCTTAGATCTCAAATAGACATAAACACAGTGATCTGTGCCAGCAAAAGGTATCCCTTTTTCTGTTATGTCTCCCCCCCCAAAGAGACAAGTGGTTTTCCTCAGTATGACTAGTGGGGTAACTGTTTTCCTCTTTATGGTAGTGAAATAGCATTAAAGCAATTTTCCCACGCTTGGAATCCAAAGTAAATGTTGTAATGAAACAGCTGGGCATGTCTGGTCTTGGACATGTGCTACAGATATAAATACAGTCTATTAGTATTATGGATATAATAGGGGCATATTCTGAACAGGGAGGAGGATGCAACACCCAGACATTGTGGTGGGATTGCTCTTGCTCCGTCTTGATGGAAAATGTTGCCTAGACAGGTGGTGGCTTGCTGTGTGTATTTCTTCAGGGCAGAATGCCAAAGAATTCAATGTAAATGTTACTGGCCATTAATAGAATGTGATTTAAATTTCTAGGGTGAGTTTGGTGTAGGCATTTATTTATTTTAATAGTGAGGCTTATCCTGTTTAACTAATAGGCAAACTGGTCTTCTCCAGGTGTTTTGACCCCTCCAGGTGTTTTGTTTTGTTTTGTTAGGTTCCTTGACACATGGTTATTTGCAACTGTATTCTGAAACTTCCCAAAAGCTAAACATTGTTCCTTTCTTTATGCTAGCTTTATAGATGAACTCTTAACTTTATGCAAATGAAGAAAATATTTCCCCCCTATTTTGTCAACTTTTGCAGTGGATAGATTGAATGTTTAATGAAGAGAACTGCCTTGGCTCTAAACACCAAGATTATTGCAGTAGGCTTTAGTAGATATGGATCATAGCCTTTCTCAATTGTGAGCCCTTCAAATCTGTTGGACTAACACTTCCCAGAATTTCCAGGGAAACAATTTTGTCAGAATTGTAGTCCAACATACCTGGTTAGCAAAAAATTGGAGAAGGGTAGTTTATGATATATTTCTTTTCTGATGATTTCATAATTGACAATTCCTAAAAGAGTCAATTTCCCCAATATTTTTCTGATTGTTGCACTGAGGAGTTAATTTGACTTACATTGGATACCATACATCAATATTAAGTCTTATTGGATAGCCATACCGGACATTTCCCAAACTGGTAAAAGTAAAAATTTCCCTGTCTGGTTGTTTCTGACTCGAGGGGGTAGTGCTTCTCTCTGTTCTTAGTCAAGGGAGCCGGTGCTGTCTGAAGATGCTTCCATGCTGATGTGCCCAGCATGACTATATATGCCGAAGCACATGGAACACTGTTACCTTCCCCTCAAAGTGATACCTATTTACCTACTCACATTTGCATGCTTTTGTACTGCTAGATGGGCAAGAGTAGGGCAAGTAATAGGAGCTCACCCTGTCACACAGCGCTCAGGTGTCAAACCTGGGCTGTCAGCCTTCCAGCTGATAAGCTCAGTGTCCTTAACTCCTGAGACATTGCGCCCCTTGCTTCCCAAACTGATGTCTCACATTTGTCCTCAATCTGGTTGATTTGGGAGAGTGATAACTGAGGACATCTAGACTTAAATTTATTGAGGAAGGCTGCTATAGGGATATTACATTTCAAAAATTGTGATCTGGACATCAGATTACAAATCAGTACTAATTATTTTCTTTTTAACTTTCTCTGAAATATCTAATGATATTTATGTATGAAGCTAGTTAAACTATGGTTTGGTACAAAACTGTAAGATAGATCTTCCCCAGACTGGAGATTATGAGAGTTAAGAACTAATATATTTAGAATGCAATGTTATTGGCAACATTACTAGTTTTTGTTTAGTTTTGAAAAATTGATTTAAAACAGACCATTCTTCATCCAACTGTGTATCATGTTTGTTTTTAATTTTAATTTTAAAAAGTTGTAGTTTGGGGAGTCACTAATAACAATGAGGTGAAGCTGGAAAAGTACTCATATAAAACTACCCTGTTTCCCTGAAAATAAGACCTCCCCAGATAATAAGCCCAATCAGGCTTTTGAGCGCCTGCGCTAAAATAAGCCATCCCCCGAAAATAAGCCCTGAGGTGACCATGCTCACTGCCTCCTACATCCCAAAAATAATAAGACTGCCCCAAAAATAAGGCCAATTGCGTATTTCAGGGGTCAAAAGAAAATAAGACCCTGTCTTTATTTTCGGGGAAACACGGTATAAAATTGCTTTTCCTGGATGTGGTTTAGGTACCTGAAAAGGAAACAAAACCCTTTCAAAAATATTGTGATATGTGCATAAACTCACATACAGAAATTAAGGTTTCAATGCAGCAATGTATAATTAAACTCACAAATGGTGTAAAAATTTAATTTTAAGAACACAATAGAATTTGCCGCATTTGGGGGAGGGATCTTAACATCTGGTCTCGCCAGTTCTTTTTCTTCCAGGATGCCACTGAGTAAATATTTTGTTAACCCAAATCCCATATATATTAAAGACAATGATAAATGCTCACATAAAAGTGGATATCAGGGTAGCTCTGTAACTAATTGGTTTTTTTTTTTGCCTGTGTTTCTTCCTAGTTGTCAGAGGTACCATCCAAAGTGTAATCAATGAGGAGGATCAGCAAGATTCCATTATCAGTATAAACATCAGTAGAATCTACAGACAGAAAACAAGGATCTTCAACTCTGCTGAAGAGAGTGGTCGGTGGCAAGGACAGATCAAGACTCTGCTTCAATGTGGTGTCAAACCAGGAGAGGGTGACTTCCTCTTCACAGGCAGTATGCACTTTGGGGAGGTCAGGTTAGGCTGTGCCCCACGTTTCAAAGACTTCCAAAGGATGTACAAAGAAGCCAAGGACAAAGGACTAAATCCATGTGAAATTGGCCCAGACTGAAACGATGTTCTTCAGCTGTAGGTTACTCTTAGAGCTCAGCCAGAACTAATTTTTAGTTGCTGCAGATCTGCTGATTTAAATGGAACTAATAACAGAGAGGAACCATCTGATGTCAGGAACAAAATATTCTCCTTTAAAGAGGTCTGTAAGAGGAGACTGGATGAGCATTGAGTATGGAGGATCTTTGAAGTCTAGAGACTCCTTATTGCTGCTTGGAGGCTGGACTTCTTACAAATCCCGAGGTACCTTCTAACCCTATGACCTTACGACTATCAGAACCACACAAGCTGGTCCTCGCGGCCAACAGCTTGCTTATGGAATTGACTGAAGTACAAAGCTGGAACGTAATCCTGTATTTAGTCCATTTGAACTAAATTATTTTTATAAGTTCCCCGGGGTGGGGAGGAACGAAATGCGTCACAATCCATGTCTTAAAAATATCAATCAACCAATGAACCTTTGAATCTTTGTAATGCTAATGTGTAAAATGTGTTAAGCAGATGTAGCATTTTGCATGGTATACACAGACGACAATGTGGTAGAAGCCGATGAACCCATTTTAACATTGATGCTTTGTTGAAAAAGAAAAGGAAAGGAAAAAAAAAAGGCTTGTTGTACAATTAAAAAAAAAGTTTTCTCATGACAGGAATTTATGGAATTAAACACTTGCTTTTCTTTTTTAAAGAGAGAGAATGTACAATTACCACCTGCAGTTTATGTTCAGAGTGGATGAGTTGTTTCCATTCCAGAGAAATAAAATGTTCCTGGATTTGAGCCAATGTTGTTGTGATTCCCATGATGCTTCTGCCTTCTGCACTTTTAAATTTAACTGATTGGTATCTGCACCAAGGTGGCAAAAGAGCTATTTTAAGTGCAGATTTTGTTTATGTAAAACACTTGCACCACCTTCCAGAGACTGGAAACTTGCCTTCTATCTGAAGGCATTTGAAAAGCTGATCGCATCTTGAATGGCAACACTCTAGTCAATACACCATACCAGCTTTGATCAAACCTGGGCAATTAAAGAGTGTTCTTCTTTTCATTGCTCTTCATTTACAGAATTTACATTCTTGCTTCTAAATGAGGTTTAGTGTTTCATAAAAAAGTACAAATACCAATTTAAATACATTTGTATTTGTATTAAATAGATTTGAAATACAAATTTAATATAATGGAGATGTCTTAGTACAATCCACTCATGCCTGATGTATAGTTATTACTACTTTTTCATTGGGAATTGAATTTCCATTATTCTCAGTTCTATTATCTTCAGTATTATTCTTTCACATCAGTCTTTCACGTTCTCGCCTTTCGGCGTTTATTGTAAGGACTAAAAAAATTGCAGCGATCATATATAAAACAATAGTAAAGAAATTGATTATTTTAGCATTCCATAAGAACTTTGAAGGCATGGGATAGCCCCTGTACATTATAAAGCCAATACTTCCTTGTGTGTCCAATCACACTTGGCCAATAAAGAATTCTATTCTAATTGATGTAAATTGGTGTTGCTCAACTCAAAAGGTTTTTCTGCATACTTTTTTCATTTTTACTTATACAATATTGGGATCAAATATTCAGCTTCTTCCATTTGACCCTTTTATAAATGCATATACTTCACTTTTGATTAAACTGATCTCCAGATCTACTTTGTGCGCATTCAAGTTCAGTGTTGACTCCTGGCAACTGTCTGGACAAGTCCCTGCAGTTTTCTTGGCAAGTTGTCAGAAGTGGTTTGCCTTTGTCTCCTTCGGAGAGCTTAGAGAGTGTGACCCAGGCCCAAGGTCACCCAGCTGCTTTGTACCTAAAGTGGACTAGAACTCATTCTCCCAGTGTCCAGCCTCCTGCCTTAATCACTACACCAAACTATATCTCTCCAAATTCGCTTGCAACAGATTAAAATATGGCTATTACAATAGTTGCAAATTGAAAATTGCAATAAAATCAACAATAAACGCTCAATAATAGCACACTGAATTGTTGTTGTTGTTGTTATTCTTCTATGCCCTGCCAAGGCAAATAAAAGCTTTTATGACTGGCTGGCACCCAAGCACTCACAATGTAGCATCTCTTTCCCTCTTGGGCCCTTATTTAAGTCAGTTTTCTGAATATGTCTTCAGGCCTTTCAGGTTTCTTCTGAAGGAAAAGTTCTTCTGATTATATCCCCATATCCTGAACTTAATTTATGCCTTCCCAGCATGTCCACGAAGCATCTATATTTGTCCTATAAATATTGGCTGGAGCCTGGTTTTTCCCTTGAAGTTACCAGCCACGCTGATCACTCCCTTTCCAGCTCTATTCTAAGTTCTTTGTCCTCCCTACATCTTAGGCTTTGCCATATGGCAAGTTCCCTTTTGTGTGGGAAGTTTTCAAAATTGCTGACATGCATTGCTACATGCTTATTATCTCAATACTGGCAGGTGCACTCATAAAAATTAAAGACTCTATAAGGGAGGAGTCGACAACAGTAATTTAATACACAGCCCATTTTTTTAAACAACAAAACGTTTTTAAGTGGAATATCATGGTGATGATCTTGATGATGGGCCACACCGGATGGCCAGTGATGCTACTCTCTGTCTTTATGTTGTGTTGTCAAACTTAACCTGTAGCTAAGGCTGTTTCTCTGAAAGGCTGTCAGATCAGTTGAAAAGAAGGGATGGTGAGTTGTAAATTGGAGAGCCAACTTCCTTGCTATGAAAGGAAAACCTTAAGTATCTCTTATGAATTGCTATTTTCCTTCACACTAAAGCTAATATAGAAGATTATATGGCTTTTAAGATTTAGCAGCATTTTAAGACCCAAGGGTTTTTCCCCCCCTTAAAAATATTTTAAAGATCCCTTTGAAAGTTGAAGCTGTTTGTTTTCAAAAACAAAAATATGCATTTGAATGATGCAATTTCAACAAACGAATTTAAAGCAATAATGTTAGTATGTGGGAGCTTTCTAAGTCTGAAAATCTATGGTATTGATAATGGGAAATGTTGGGAAAATAAAAAACTACAAATTTTGACTTGTCGGCTTGACCTGATGGGTTCCTAAGGGCAGTGGAAGAGGAGGCCAGTGTATTGACCTCACTCTTTGGTAGAGAAGAACTGGAAACAGCAATTCATGATATGAAGAATGATAAAGCCGCGTGATTAAATGATATTCATGTTGAACAAATAAACATTTTGGAGATTTTGCCAAGCAATGGTGGTTATCACGTTTTAATATATGTCTGGCCTCAAATTGTATTCTGAAGATTTGGAGGAAAGCTGGGGTTATGCCACTTCTGAAACCCAGAAAAGAACTGAACGACCCAAAGGATTTTTGTCCAATTTCCCTCCTTTGCCATCCTTTCAAACTCTTATGAGAGAGTTCTATTAAGTAGAATTTTTCCTGTCATTGAACCAACTCTTATTCCTCAATAAGCTGGTTTCCTCACAGGCCAGATAGTTAAACTCATCCAGCACACAGAGGATGGCTTTCAATTAGATCTAATCACAGGAGCTGCTTTTGTGGATTTATCTGCGGCCTATGACACAATTGATCACAGAAAGCTTCTCTTGGAATTATATAATATCACACATGATTTTGCTCTGACTAAATGTATTGATGAATTTCCATTGCCTTCCAAGGAAAAAAGAACTGGTGGAGAGAGCCCAGCAATTTGGCTTTCCACAGGGGAATGTTCTCCTCCCCCCCCCTGTTATTCAATATACACACCAATAATGAACCCATTGGTCCTGATACATTGTCTTTTATCTATGCTGATGATTTGGCACTTACCGCTTAGGGAACTTCTGGCTCTTAAGAAGAATCAGAATACTATAATGCGAAAGGGTTAAAACCTGACCATCAAAAAAAAAAAAGTCTGTGCATTCCATCCCCCAAAACAGACAGGCCAGATGTAAGCTCAATATTATCTGGAATGGGGTGGTGCATTGTGAAAAGCCACATTACCTTGGTGTTACACTAGACCAAACATTAACCTTTAAAAGACATGGTTGCAATTTAAAAGATATCTACCTGTAATAATTTCCTCAGAAAGCTGGCTGGAACTATTTGGGGTGCCCACATCATTACTCTTTTAATGGCCACCCTTGTATTGTGTTACTCAGTGGGAGAGTACACCTGCCCTGTTTGGGGCTGGTTTGCACACCCTACACAGGTGGATAGGAGGTTTAGTGACACATGCTTCATCATTAATGGATGCCTGCACTCCTCCCCAGTTGACAAACTATGTATCTTGCTGAAATAGCCCTGCCAGGCATTATTCTGCTACAAGCTGGCTTCGTCTATAAGTCATAAAACATGGAATATGGAAAGGTATTAAATGATCCAGCAAACCAATTATTGGCCAAATATCCTCTACAAAAAGTTTGAAATCAAGAAGGAGCTTTTCAGATTGTGCCCAGGAGATTGTTCTTACACCTCAAAAAGAACAATTAAAAAGATAGAGACTTCTAGTTAAATATCTTCATAACTGGATAGAACTGATTGAGGAGTTGCCTAAGGTTCAGAGGAGGAATGGACAATGTGGAAATGTTTAAACAGACTATACACTGTTTTCCCTAGAACTAAAGACCACAGAGGAAAAGGATATATACTGCAAATGTGGTACTATTCAAACAACTATCCCTCTTTTTACGGTGCCTTTTGGGACTGACATGCATATAGAATGACTTGCTGGTTTGAAATACCCTTGCCATCAATGTGGCCCAGCATTGGGCTACAACTATATGAATTTATGTTGTATTAAAGTTTTAAATTTACCATTTAAATTAACTATTTCCCCCCTTCTAGTTCCTGCATTTCTGACACAAAGTGAGATGATCTTGACTTGTCCTTACATTTCCTGGGGTGGTTGGAGACTTTTCTACAGATGGAGAGAAGCCGTTATTACCCATAAATCCTAGAAGAACAGGCTTCATATTAAATATAGGACTACTTTATACCGGTTTAATTTCCATGAAAGACAAGATAATATCTTCACTGGAAATTCTAGGATGAAAGAAGAATTATCCTTTGAAATAATAACTAATTCAATATGGCTTCCCCATAAATCATGTTTCAAAGGAAGAAACTTTTTAATTTCTAATCTCTTTGATTAGAAGTTTCAAGAGTGGGTTGTTTGGATTGGCAGAGGCGTGTACACTCTGAACTGGAATAATAAGGGTGTGGCAAATAACATCTTCCTGTGGTAACTTTGGAGCATACCATTGTATTATTATTATTTTGGTATTGTACCTGCTTGTTAGGGTAGGTTTTTTTCCCCTTTGTAATAGGATCAGTTTTCCTGTAAACAACTTGTGCAAACTGGCCTCTATCCAAGAAGAGCTCATCTATTCACTATAACAAAATGTTCAATACAATGTCCTAGAAAAGCATGAGGCAATCAGATTTCCAATCCACTCAAGAGCACCAGTTTGAAAGAAGAGTCCTTGTTCCTTCTGATAGTTGGTGGGCAAACATTTCTCTTCCAGTAACTAATGGAATTACCTATCACATTGGTGACTGGTTGGGAAACAAGGCACTGCTGAATGATAAGAGGATAGGCATCCATGGGAAATTTATTTATTTTTATTTATTATATATTTATTATGTATATATGTATATGCAATCTCTTAAAAGCAATCCATCCATTGAAAGAAAATCGATATCAACAATTAGGCAAATGGATTTTAGAAATAAAATCTATGCATGCTATTTTAATAGAAACATTTAGATTAGGTTTTCTGAATCTGGGTGTCACTGTTCCAGGCAATGCACCCAATTCAATCAGAAGAACTCTTGCACTCCAGATACCGTAGATTCAAAAGATCCTTTATTGAATATATAGCCTCGGCACTTAGTGAAGTGATTTCTACGGGATTTCTGCCCTTCAGTGACATAAGAAGTCTTGCAATTCCCTGCCCCCTACAGGTGTTCTTGGTCATGTAGGTTAATTAGTAGTAATGTCTCCCTCGGTCTCATCAGCTGTTTGGCATTATGACCTTGCTCTCCATGTTAGATCCGGTCGCTATTATGTTCAGCTGCTAGGCAATACACCCTACTCTTCAAACCCCTCCGTGTTTCATCCCTCTCCTTGCTGGCCCACTTTCCCCTCCCCACGTGTGGCAACTAAAAAACTGAGCACAGGTAAGCATGGTGTTTCGGAAGTCGACACTGGTATCTTCCAGATGTATACGTTTGTAAGATGAATTGGGAGGAGCAAATGTAGTTTGCACTGTAAAGCTAGGGAAAGCCAAGTTGGCTATTTGAGAACAATTACTAAGGCTGAGAGTCCCCCCTTTTAATGTTCTCAACCTAATATGAATCTGAATCCCTTTATAGCATAGCAATCACAAAAATCCATCCATTGCCTGCTTTTAAAAATTATTTATAATGCATTTGTATTTCAAAACCAGATTTTCCCAGGATAGTTTGCAATACAATAATGTACTATACTGATCCTATCACACACTTACAGAAAGAAATTTTCCAGAGGACCATAGAGTTTTTTTTAAAGGTAAGTGCACCTATGATTACACACTTTTAAAACCTAAAAATGGTCATTAACTGTTAAACAAAAGTGCTGAGATAATGATTTTTGGATACTCTGACCTGAAAATGTAGGTTTTTAAAAAAAAATCTAAGATAAAAAGTTCTCTTTAACTCATGACAGCTCACATTCTCTTGATACATTTTTAGAATTTCTATAGAAATCGCTGCATGGAACATCAATGTGATTTCATCTTTGAAGCTGCAAAAGTTTTTCCTTGGTCGGAAGATGGATTAAAGTCTTACAAGGAAGCGTCTTTTCAAAGTTTGAGTATCTACCAATATAATCAATTTTTTTTCTTTTTGATCCTTCTCACTATTATGGTTTGGTTATAATGAGATTGGTATGTGGGTTCTTCTCCCCCCTCCTTTTAACAAAAATCTATATGAGGAAACTTGCTTGTGCAGAAAGAATATTTTCATTCAAAGAAAATAAGTAATTCATTACTATCTATTCGATTCCTAGTGGGTGAAATTCAAACTTTCATGGGTATTATCACACACTAGTTTCGCCACTATTGCAAACACATCAGTTTACAATAGATGATGGTAGCAGATTGCTTCCGCATCTTTCTTCCTTCCTTCCTTCCTTCCTTCCTTCCTTCCTTCCTTCCTTCCGTATGACTACCCTCATGATATTTGTCTTTCGATGAAAAATAGGAAGTTAAAAATACCAATAAGGACAAAAGAAACTGAGCACATTAAACAGCACACATATCCGCATTAAACCCCAGATAGACTTCCTGTCACAGGGCCCAGAGAAAATGTCTGTGGAGATTATCAATCATCAAGGTCATAGTTGCCTCAAAGGTGCTTTTTTCTTCTTCAAAAGGCAACCTGATTGTTTTTCCTTGAGGAAGAAGAAGAAAGCATTTTGGTTCTCATCCAAGAAGCTTCATCAAGAAGCCCCGCCATCAGAACTGATGAAGCTTTTGGATGAGAACCAAAATGTTTTCATCTTCTTCCTCAAGAAAAAAAACAGCTCAGTTGCCTGAAGGAAAAAAGCACCTTTGAGCTAAAAAATTTAATGTTGTTTGAAAGACTACCAAGGTCAGGTCAACTAACTTTCTTAAGTGTGCTGATCCACAGGGTAGGTGCGGTGATTAATTTTGGAACTCGAGAATACACAAGAGAGGGACATTATAATGAAAATGACTTCTTGACATAAAATCCTAAGCAGACTTTTATAAGCATATGTATATGTGGATACCCCCATGTGGATGAGCTTACAGGAAGAGTACAGAGGGGCCGCTTAGGAGGGCAATGCTAAATATTGAAAACAGCGTAGTTCTCTTAAGTGATTTCAGGGATTAGATTTCCTTGCAAGATGCTAGATTATTAGATAAGGCCAGTGTAGCATAGTGGTTCACAGTGCTGAACCTAGTCTGGAAAATCCCATGTTCGAGTCCTCACTTGATTTCAAAGCGCACTGTAGCTCATCCATTCTCTTTCATCTCAAATCACATATTTCCTGTTGAGTAGAGTTTCTTGTTCTCAAGAGAAAAAGTGGGACAAAAAAGCATTCATAGAGATAAACTGGAGGAGTCACATTGCTTGTTGTAAGAACATCATATTCTATAGAGGAAATAAATGTCAACTAAATGAATGGAGCAGCACTACATGTGGAATGTTTAACTTTTTATTGCTTTCAGTGAGGCAGGAATGATCCTAGTGCGTTCCCTATATCCTCACTGCACTTTTCAAGCCACTGTTTGTCCCAGAAGTGGATTCCTACCGGTCCAGTCTGGTTTTATAGAGTAGGTAGTAAGCCGCTGGTGATGTCACAGTGATGTCACGGAACCAGTTCTGTTCCGTGGACGCCGCCATCTTTTTTTAATATATTTTTTTTTGGGGGGGATTTTTTTGGGAATTTTTTCTGGGTTTTTTTCTTCTGCAGATGCTCAGAAGCCGAGTTTCCGGCACTGCACATGCATCGCCATCTTGTTTTCACCTTTTTTGGGGGTAATGTTTTGTAATTTGTTTGCACTGCATATACATGCATGAGCAAAGCGTGTGTGTGCCCATGAGACATGGCCACATGGCACGGAAGGAAGCGAACCAGTGGCAAGGTAAGTTAGAACTCACCCCTGGTTTGTCTAATGTTTTAAAGAACTGCAATAGAAAAAGAATATAAGGGTTTAAAACTCAAAGTGACAGAAAACAACCATTGGAAGATATGATAAAATGGGCTATAATTCCTGAATGTTTAGCTATAAGAAACACATTGCCTTTTTAAGATGTTGCAAAAACCTGGTTGATAATGTTCCGAACTGCAGATAGAACAAGTATATATAGTATATATCAGGGCTTTTTTTCAGACGGAACGCGGCGGAACCGCGTTCCGGCACCTTTTTCCAGGTTCCCCCGCCTGCCC
>JANHFT010001857.1:62722-74941 GCA_032467955.1 Pseudoxenodon macrops | reverse complement strand
GTTTGACAGTGGTGAGGGAATTATTTGTTTAGCAGAGTGATGGCATTCGGGGGGAAACTGTTCTTGTGTCTAGTTGTTTTGGTTTGCAGTGCTCTATAGCATCGTTTTGAGGGCAGGAGTTGAAACAATCTATGTCCAGGATGCGAGGGGTCAGTAAATTTTTTCACGGGCCTTTTTTTGTCTCATGGTGACTCATGGTGCCTTGTAGGTTATCTGCTTAGCTTTTTAAATCAGCCAAATATGACTAGGTTGTGCCAGTTAGCTGGGTTTATTAATAAAAGAGGTTTACTGGAAAAAGTAAACTAGTATGTGTGAATTCACATTAGTCCTTAATCAGTTCCCTTTCTCACAACAATAAGTAATAAACCATGAATTGCATACCCACAGTAGCTCAATTCACTCAACATACTCAAAATCAGAACCAGTACACTTTATGTTTAATGTCCTGTGTGAACTCAATTGTTGACAATATTCAAAGTCAGAAGGTACATAAAGTGGGGGGTGGGATGGTCAGAAGAGAAGTAATTCTTCCCTAAAAAGCTTGGAAAGGTGATTTTCCCTCCATTAGTTTATGATATCCATGTTACAAATCAACAGGAGTACTTGAAGAATATTGAGAGATTGCATATAGATTACCAAGTAGTTTAGATTATACTGAAAAATATAATAGAGAATTAATATATTCTGGCTCTTTAACTTCCTCTATTGTAAATTGGAGGTTGAATAGGAAAAGAGGAACAGAGAGATCTGTTGTTTCCAACCCTCCATGACTGCGAATCTCTCTTAACTCATCTAGAAGCAGATGAACTGACCAATTTTTCCCCTTCTTTCTCATTCTGATCGGCATTTCATGCATTTATCAGCCTTTATTACTCACTAGCCACACTGGGATGCTTTTTGAAGTTGAAACGAGCCTTGCAATTTCTTTCAGTCTCATATAGTTAACAATGAAAGCAACAAAAGGACCTTCAGAGTGCTTCATATTTCTAGACAAAAGATAGCTGAACTACATAGAGAAAAGAGTCACCATTCATATTTAAATGAAGCTTAACTTAAACTTTAAATTAAATTTCCATCTTTCCTGTTATCTTAACTGCTCTGTTTTTGTTGGTATTTGTTTTGTATGATCTAGCTGCAAAAAAAAATAATTCACACGATTTCTTCCTTTCCATTTGGAAAGAGTGTGTACCTGAACAATATCTCCTCTATGAGATGAAAAGAATTATCTATCAATCTGCCAGTTGCATAGATTACATCTAAGTCTATATTAACAGAAAATGACTCTGCTGCTGGTTAGAGCTTGACAGCACCAATGATCCAAAAACCATTTTTCTCCTTTCCAGGTATAGGAAATACATTTTTATCTATGTACACTGAAAGTTTCAAAACCCTGTTCATATCTATTACAGGCAATGGGTATTTATGTTTGGAATCTCTTGCATCAAAGAAGCAATTGTAAAAAAAAATCACATCATGTTTTCTTTTCCTTCCTTCCTTCCTTCCTTCCTTCCTTCCTTCCTTCCTTCCTTTCTTTCTTTCTTCCTTCCTTCCTTCCTTCCTTCCTTCCTTCTTTCTTTCTTTCTTTCTTTTCTTTTTATCCCAGAGCTATAATTACACTCAAAAATGAACTAAAGGGCCACCATCAATGAGCTGTTGGTCAGCATTACTTGGTCTGTTGTGTGGATGTTTGGGTGGTTAGGGGCGGGGAAGTTTTTGGTGGGTGGGAGTGTGTTTGGGGATTGTCATGTGTGTTGGTCTGGCCTCTGGCTGTTATACGAATTTCACTGTATGGGTATACTATGTATATACGTACAATGATAATAAATAAATAAATAAATAAATAAATAAATATTATCTATCTATCTATCTATCTACCTACCTATCTATCTATCATCTATCTATCTATCTATCTATCTATGTGCACAGGCCGCTGGCGGGCCACAACACTGAGTCAACCTTGAGCCTGGTGAGATTTGAACTGCCGAACTGCAGCTTAGCTGAAGTAGCCTGCAGTGCTGCACTCTAACCACTGCACCACCTCATTATCCCTATAAAGTCACTATATATAAAGGCTCACAATTTATATACTCTGTATAGTTGCTATACATGCAGTGACTCTATGCATTGGACCCAGTTCATTTACACCTGTGTCTTTCCTCTCTTCAAAACTAGACCCTCTTATTGAGGTACATTAGGAAAGGATCATATTGTACCCATTAAATACTCTAGCGGACAACTTGGTCTTCGCCCGGGTTCTCACCCTAGTCAGACATTTCTCTGCTAACCTCATTGTCATGCCTAGCGATGAAATTAATAAAAAGAACCTCCAAAGAGCCTCATTCATCCAGATGGAACCTGGTGGGAAGGTGAAGTGGAGAAGGGAAGTCTGTGGCTCAGGTGCTGCAGGTTGGTGAATTCGGTGAAATTAGGATAATTACCATCCCTGAGATAATGCCATGCAATTTAACACAGCCTAATTGCCCTGATTAATTCCTCTGCGCTCACAATACTTTGCTATGAAGGGCTCTTCATGTTTCAGAGTGGAAGAGAAGGGATGAATTGTTAATAGCTTCTCTCCCTCCCTGCTTTGGAACAGACGAGAGAGAGAGAAAAGGAGAGGCTGTAAATGTTGAAATGTTCATGCAGTGGTTTCTGTTGAAAAGACTTGTATCGGATATTTAAGACAGTCCTGGTGCCATTTCCAGACATCCTGAATGCCCCTCAATCATCACGTTATTATCATTTTGGGATGTCTGGATCAATAGAACTCCACTCTAATACCACAGCCTTGTAAAGGATATAGTATCATCTTCCAATGAGATTTTAAAAGAGATCCAAACAACAACTTACATCCTCTTGCATTTATGATTTTGCTAAGCTTTCTGCGGGAAAGACACCTTTGGATATGTCATTCTTAATGCAGATTAACTTTATTTATTTATTTATTTTTGCTTTATATAAGTTTCTATGTCAGTGAATTTCCCGGCTGCCTTTTTTTCTTCTTCAGAAAAATAAAATTGTTCCCTGTGTAACTTTCAGAAATGATTCTTGACAAAACAAGTTGCTTCACACGGATTTTTGAGGAAAGAAAAACATATTTCTGTCATGCACAGAATGTTAGAATTGGAGAATTGGAGAGGGCTACAAGCAGCATCTAGTTTGCCACGATATAATGTGTAACCAGTTAATCCAGCTCTCAAGATTTGGCCATCCCGCTTCTTAAACATCTCCAGAGAGAACTGGAGTTAAGTAGATTTTTTCACTATTCTACAAATCTTACCACTCGGAAGTTTGTACGTGTAAACAGCAAAGTGATAGGTCATAGATCATAAATTATAGTTACAATCATTAATCATAAGATGCAAGCAACAAGTGATAAATCATAAGATACCAATAAGAAAAGATAGTAGGAAAAATGAGAAGGTGAGAAAGATGAAAAAAATGGGAAGTTGAGAAAGATGAGAAATGAGAAGGATAACAGCAATATAGCCCACTACATGGGTAAATATCTTTAGGCATAAGATAGTAGTGATAGTAGTAGGTCAGTCCTAGAGGAGATCAACCCTGACTGCTCTTTAGAAGGCCAGATCCTGAAGATGAAACTCAAATACTTTGGCAACCTAATGGGAAGGAAAGACTCACTGGAGAAGAGCCTAATGCTGGGAACGATTGGGGACAAAAGAAGAAAACAGAGAATGAGGTAGCTGGATGGAGTCACTGAAGCAGTAAGCGTGAGCTTAAATGGACTCCAGAGGACAGGAGGAACTTTGTCCATGAGGTCGCGATGGGTCGGATACGACTTCACAACTAACAACAATATATGGTACAGCCACCTATTTTAGAGTAACTTTAATAACTGGCTAAGTCATGATTGGAGCAGTAAATTGAATGAGGTAATGCACCCTAAAACGAATAGGTGAATCAGATTACTAAATTATTTCTTTGATTTTGAAGACTTGCACCCTGGAGCCACCCTGTGTCATTTTGGAAAATGAGAAATGTTACATATGAATCACAGTAGAATGAAGGTGAGGAGGATACTGTACTAGCTAGTGATGTAGACATGACAAGAAATGGATCTCTATGGCTAGGAAAGACCAAAAAGAATTAGCTGGGTGCAGCACTGTGGATAGCACATGGATCCCAATATAGTCATGAGCTGTTTCATCTAGAGAGTTTTGGTCTTGGTGTTCTTCAAAGTTATGTAGCTCTCTGGAGAGTTAGAAAACCATTAACAAAACCCTTTCATGTGAAGAAATGGTGTTGAGATTATAAAAGAAATGTTTCAGGCAAACACTTCCTCTGGAAGAGCAGGACAGGTCTGTTAACTGACTTATGTGTACAGTATGTAGGGTTTTGTGTGAAATTTGTGGTCCTTGTAAGTTACTGAATTACACTTCCCAGCATTATTGATCATTTGTCATGATATCTGAAATCTCTGGAAGTTATATTGCCACCACACCTGGAGGACCACAAATTCCCTCCTACAGCATATGACACAGGAAAGACAAATTTGCACTATATCAAACACCATTCCAGGTTCTTCCAATCCAGGTTCTTCAATGGAGACATAAACATTAGAACTAAAGTTGGTATGTTTTGCTCTTTCTTTCGGCATTTACAGTAAGATGTATTCCCATTTATCTATCCATTGTAGAACCAATCTCTCTCTCTCTCTCTCTCTCTCTCTCACACACACACACACACACACACACACACTCTCAAAACAATCACATGTCCCATGACATCACAAGAATCATTTGTGAGAAGTCTCTAAATTTGATAGATTAGATGATAGCTAGCTAGCTAGATAGCTAGATAGATAGATAGATACAATTACTATTTCTTCCCTCCACAAATAATGATCCAATAATAAAGTTGTTGGTACTGGAAGGAAGAAATAGTAGCAAACCATTCACTATAAGTCAAGATCTAAGGTTATCTGCTTTTTATTACAATTTTAAGATTATTTTTGTGATTTGAATGCTTGTAATGTTCTATCCTGTAAACTGCACAAGTTTTATCTAGACATATCTCAGGATCTACCAAGTCACATAGTAGATGGTTGTCTTAAATATCACCTTACAAGAAAAGAATAGTTTAATAGTTGTCCACAGAACCTTCCCCCCCCTACGTGACTGGAAGAGTCCAAGACATTCACTGCTCTCTTGCAATGCTTCTATGACAAACAAAATCTGAAATATATTCTTAAGGAGCTCTGATGGTGCAGTGGTTAGAATGCAGTATTTTAGGCTAACTCTGCCAAATGCCAGGAGTTCAATCCTCACTGGCTCAAGGTTGACTCAGACTTCCATCCTTTCAAGGTAATGAAGATTCAAATTGTTGGGGGGCAATATGCTGATTTTGTAAACTGCTTAGTCCTGTAAAGCACTATGAAGTGGTATATAAGTGCTATTGCTATCAAGGGTGGGATTCCATGACATGAATGTCATTCATTGCAATATGGCATCTATTCTTCCTGCAGCCATCTCACCAGTTCACATCTTGAGAAGGTCAGACATGATGAGCATCCCCACTTTTCATATGGGGTGGTTGAGCTTGTCTTTGTTTTATAAGAGACCACAGTACATAATATCCTTTTCCAGTTGGCACGAAAGCTTCTGTTCCTTTAGTAAATTCATAGAGGACGACTTTATCAGTATATGTCATATTTAGAAATGAATGAATAAAGAGCTGTCCAACCACAGAACTCTTTGTGATGTGTACAAGAGAGGAACATTAAGTTGATATTACACTAGTGGAACAGAGCCAGTAATTTGAGATGCTCATATGCTTTGGCAAGTCAGAAGAACCAGCTTTCCTGTGCAGTCATGTCTGTTGACAGCAGTATTTAAAGTGGAAAGAAGAGGAGGTGTATGGGTAGGTGGATCTGCCAGCAGCTGGCAGCCAATTCTGGAACAGGTCTCTCCAGTTAATGAAAAGAATGCTGACTCAGTCAAAGTCAAACCAGTTTGGACTGAGCTATTATTTGCATATATTTAGAAAAGCTTTTCTTTTAAAAAAAAAGTCAGGTTAACTTGGACATGGTCAGAACATGTGCAGAAAAAATGGTAGTAAAGGAATTCTTGTATGTACATTTTATTCTCACACCTGTTAAATACAAATATTAATCTGCCATTAAAAGGCTGAACTATTATTTTTTCCTGTCTTAGTTCTCCTTTTAAAATATTTTAGTTAATGCTTTTTAAATAAGCATTATATAATGGTTTTAAGTAGTGATTGTTTTCAGGGGTGGGTTCTAACTTACCTTGCCGCCGGTTCACTTCCTCCCACGCTGCGTGGGCACGCCACATGGGCACGCCTCATGGACGCGCATGTGCAGTGCAGTGCAAAAACATTACAAAAAATCAGCCGAAAACAAGATGGCGACGCATGCACAGTTCCAGAAATTCGGCTTCTGAGCATGCACAGAAGAAAAAAAACCTGGGGAAAATTCCACCCCCCCAAAAAAAACCCCCCGAAAAAGATGGCAGCGTCCACAGACCAGAACCAGTTCTGTGACATCACCGTGACATCACCAGCGGCTTACTACCTACTCTATAGAACCAGTCTGAACCAGTAGGAACCCACCTCTGATTGTTTTATATAATTAGTGTTTCCTTGGATTGTTGTTGGCTTCCCAGAGTCACTTTTTGTAAGATGGGTGACCTTATAAATTTGATAAATGAAGTATTTGTTATTGAGTTAGGTACAGTCAACTTTTCTTCCTCTCTTCTGCCTTTTATAATACATGAGCAAAGCAAGTGAAGCAGAAATCAATAACATCACAGAGTTGAGTAAAGTATGTCTTCTTGGAATTTAATTGGACTTAAATAACAACATATGGAAATAATATATGTAGTAGCCTTCTCCAATCTGTTCTCTTCTAAACATGTTGGATTACTGTCACCATTCTGAGCTGCCACAGTCATATGATTGTAGGCTGAAGTATAGGACTACAGCCCCAGATGATGTTCCAAGCATAATAAAATCAAGATCTGGTTTGGAAAAGATGTTATGATTTTCATTAAGAAAATAAAACTTAATTTCCCTCTAAGCATTCAGTTACAGTGGGTGGTTCTTACTGTCGTATTTTATAAAATAGCTTGAATATTTTTTTACAAGGTTACTTCATGCAAATGAATATGGACAAAACAAAATGTGCAAAGTGTATATAACGAACGAAACATAAAAATGTCAAGTAGTAGTAATAATATTAATAACAACAATAATTTATTAAATGTATATTTGCTGCGCTGAGTGGATTATAAATGGTTAAAAACATAGAAATAGAAAAGCATCTCCCTTCACACACATACCTCCCTCCAAAAAAAATCAAAATAACAACACAATCAAAGAAACAAAGATGGTAGAGAAATCAAATTCGAATGGGAACAAGGAAAAGAGGAAAGGGGACATCAATCATCCTTCTTGTTAAGGGCCTGGGCAAATAGCCATATCTTCAGGGCCCTTTGAATTCCCAGAGGTTGGGGAGCAGAGGTGGGTTCCTACCAGTTCTAACTGGTTCTTTAGAACTGGTTCTGTCAGTGTCTCCGTGGATGCCACCATTTCGGATTTTGCTTCTGCGCATGCGCAGAAACTAATTTTTGCTTCTGCACATAATCTATTTTATTGCTGCGCACACGCATGCACGACACAACCCTGAGCGAACCGGCAGCAAAAGGATCCAGAACCCACCCCTGGTAGGAGGGTTTTTTTTTGGTCGAATCTTTGGAGGAACCTTATTCCAGAGTGCAAGTATTGCTACAGTGAAGGCTCTGGGGTTCTGATTGGTGGCATTGTATAATCTGGTCTCCTTGGCATAATCCAGATTGTGCCAAGGAGACCAGATCAGACAGTATCTGGGCAGATAATATTGAGGACAGATCATACTTCCAATGAAGAAATGAAGAATTGAAAAGCGATCCACTAAAAGCAGAACCGACAATCATGACGAATAGTCCAGTCCATTGTAATTCCTCTCCAGATAAGGAGAGGACTCAAGATCAACCAAAAGGGTTCCATATAGTTCCTCATGAGGAAAGCACAAGACAGTGGTCTCTGATGGGTTTAAAGCTCTGGGAGATGAGAAAATAGCCATCATTTGCACAAAGTGAGTTGCCTTTTCAAAAGGATACTTCCTTTTTAAAACCACTTTTGATTAAAAGCTAATTAATTGCTTTTCAGCTACTATGAACCTTTGCATCAACAGGTTTTACAGCATTGGGTGAGTTTCCTTCAATCCTCAGCGGAAGAAGTTAAAATATAAGTTTACGGACTTAATCTTTTTTTTTCCTTTTGGACTAAACAATGAAGAGGGATTAGAATTTTGATTTTGGAAAGTTACAACTAGAGTTAAGGACCGAAATAAATTTAAAATAAGGCGTTTGAATTAATTATGAGAATCCTTCCATGGGAAGATGCTTTAGTTTTGAATTCTCTTTAAAAAAATGATAGGATGAGTATTTCAAGATTGTACACTAGAGTGATCCAGAAGGCACTAAAGATTATAAGTAAAGGAGAAGAACACTAATATTTGATTTATTAATTCAGAATGATGTAAAATGTTTTGGGAATATTAGAAGGATATTTTTAACAATGGACTCAGAAATTAATTTAAAAAGTGTATAGCAAAAGGAAACAGATGATTACATGGACTTTATTCAGAAAGGAATAACAATATCTAAGATAATGATGATGATCAGAGGTGAGTTCCTATTGGTTCAGAATGGTTCTATAGAGTAGGTAGTAAGCTGCTGGTGACGTCATGGAGCCGGTTGTGGTCCGTGGACACTGCCATCTTTTTTTTTGGGGGGGAAAAAAAATTTCCCCCAATTTTTTCCATTTTTTTTCTTCTTCTGTGCATGTGCAGAAGCTGAGTTTCCAGCACCGTGCATGCGTTGCCATCTTGTTTTCGGCCTTTTTTGGGGGGGATTTTTTTCTACTGTGCATGGGTGTGTCCATGCAGCATGCCCACGCAGTGCACCCACATGGCGCGGGAGGCAGTAAACTGGCAGCGAGGTAAGTTAGAACCCACCCCAATGATGACGATATTCCTGGTGACTCTGGGTGGTTTAAAATTATAAAATTTTTGAAAAAAAGAAAGCAGTGCAAAAAGAACAAAGATGTCATACTAAACTAACTCAGATAGAAACATAGAAAAAGAAGAAAGGGGGAAATAAGACATGGTTGCAAAAGGCTGGACTAAATTGCCAGGATTTCAAGGCCCTTCAAAATATCTGTAGATTGGGATCATTAAAACCTTAGAGGAAACCTCATTCCAGAAGTCAGGAGTTGCTAAACAGAAGATGCATTTCTTGGGCCCTGATAAGTAGCATTGTTCAATCAGTAGAAACAGGGGCATGACTACTGTGTTGGATCACATTGGCTAGGCAGATACAATGGGAGATGGGAAAAAAAAGTATTCAACATTAGTGTTAAAGCAATTAAATCCTTAGATATTTATTTAACTAGAAATAATAAGGCTGGGCTATCAAATAGGATGTTATATTATCAAGCCAGCTGTTTGACTTGAATCACAGACTGAATCATAGTTCTATGTGGTTGGATCACATTAGTAGAAGGAATAGAATTAGAGGTGGGTTTCGGATCTTCTTACTGCCGGTTCGCTGAGGGACGCATGTGCAGTACTAAAAAAAACCAAGATGGTAGCGCCTATGGCACCGCCAAGAGAATCAGCTCAGGGGCGTCACAGGCCCGTGTCGCTAACAGTTCCAGTGAACCAGACTGCCAAGTTACAACGGTTCTGTAGGACCGGACCGAAACGGTAGGAACCGACCACTGAATAGAATGCACAGAAAGTCTATTTTTGAACTGATATAAAAAAGTGCACTTAAGCGTAAGAAATCAATCTGTTAAAATTACCTTATTAAAAAGTATATGACAAATACAAAAAAGGTACAAGACCAGACTTAACGTGCTGTGTCTTTGATATTAAATATATATTTTCATGAAAAATGTGCTAAAATTGATAGTGAGAAAAATCACTGGCGGTGCTAAAATGGACAATACATATTCAGAAAACTGTTGCAAATGTAGAAATGAAGTTGGAACATTTTGCCATATTTGGCAGCAATGTCCTAAAAGTCAGTTATTCTGGAATACAATCTTATAGGAAGAAATAAGTCCTAATGTTGATTTTTCTTTTCTATCAGTTACTTTCTGTTATTTATTACTAAATCTTACGTACCTAAAAATACGTTGATTTGGCTTTATATGTAATTTACATTGCCAGAATACTTTATACTGGAAATCACATTTAATTCCTTCATTGGATGAATGGCAGTTTAAACTATAGTAGAATGCATATTTCCAAAACAACTTTATACAGGAAAAACAAATGTGATGTCAGTTTCAATTTAACCCGGAAACCATTTATAGAATACAATTCTGTACACGGCCTGTTGCCATATCTGAAGTTTTTTTTTTAAATATTAGTTTTGAACTCTGTAACTATGATCGTATTTTTTTTTATCATATGAATCTTTCAAGTGATTTAATATTTTATTTTAGAAATAGTTAAGTCATTTTGAAGCATTAAGCTATCATGAAACTATTTTTGTAATTTGATATATAGGTAATCCCCGGTTAAGAGCATTCCTTTAGCTAACATTCAAAGTTACGCAATAAGCACCCCCTAGCGTTTGCAAACAAGGCCCGAACCTATGAAACTTGCAGTACCACGGCAGTTGTTTGCCCTTATGAACAACCACAGAGGCTCTGCAACATTCATCCTGCACATTGCCAGCCGAAATGGAGCTTCTGAGGGGTAGATCTGATCCTTGGAAGTGCCATTCCAGTCTGCAAAAGGCCAAGGGAGGCCCACGGAGGGCTGAACAGAACTGCAGAGGGGCACACGCGTCTGAGAGGCTGGAGAGGAGACTTGCTACATCTTCACATGGTAAGTGCCCTGGTGTGACAGGTTGGGGGGAAGCAATTGTGGGGAGTATGTGGTATTTCCATGAGTTAGGGAGGCCTTGGGTGGTCTTAGGCAGGTGGCCTGTTCCATCAGTAGGCCCCCCATGGCCTTCCCCACCCTGAAATACCTCATGTGAACTTAACGAGCCTCACATTCGATTAGTGAATGCATGGATGAAAGGAGGGAGTGATCCCGTTCAAGATATGAGATTCACTTCCATGAATCCTCGGGTTACAAATGGAATGGGCAGGCTCCATTACATTCGTAACTCTACCTGTATAAAGATAAAATGAGGGGTTTTCTTTCTAATGGAATAGTTTCTTTTAATTTTCTCTTACATTGCTCTACAAAGTTTTCCATGTAATACCTGTATTTGTAAGTTACAAATAAAAATTATTTGTAATTTCTATTATGTTTCTTTTCATTTCCTTTTCAAAATGAAACAAAAGGGAGTTGACTATGGTATGAGTCCCCATGAACAAGGTGAATCACTTAGGGCAGGCATGATGAAGAGAAGGCCAGATGACATTCCTTAAATGATGGGACCTGCCTACTCTGTCCACCCTGTCAGGTGTTGTCAGATCTTATGTGTCCTTAAAGGACTGAGGTAAATATCTAGGGAGACTTTATTAAGGTAGAAAAATGTGTATTATTCTTACTTAGGTGATATGTAAACTAATCCAGAAATGGAAGGGAATTCCTAGAAGCCCGGCATCCTGATGGTTCAGCCATTAACTGACACATAGATATAAATTCAGTCTACACACTATACCAAAAGCAAACAAGGACCTAAGAAATAAACAAGCTCGGGGCATATCCTTCCTACCAAATCAACAATAGTTAGATAAGCAAGGACCAATACAATAGGTAGGAATAGCCAAAGAGGACCCACTATAGCCAACCAAACCAGGTATGCCAATCATAAACAGGCAAATTACCATATTAAATTACTGACAAAGTTACCTTGATTGGTATTGAAAAGTCTACATGAAGAACCACAAGTTCAGAAAACATCACAAGTTCAAAAACACACATTCAGAATCGAACAAACTGGAAGGTATTTTGACCCAAGAAAACCGGGTCTGTTAATCTGTCTCGAATGCTAAAAGGAAAAATAGAGATGAAGGCAGAACTCTTTTTGTTGGGAATTATACCAGAGAAATATAGAAAGGAAGATATATACCTAATAGTACATGTGGTGATGGCAGCAAGGATTGTATTTGCACAAAACTGGAAAGCAGAAAAATTACCGGGGGAAGATCAGATAATTAAAAAAAAAT
>JANHFT010001857.1:0-33569 GCA_032467955.1 Pseudoxenodon macrops | reverse complement strand
TACTCATAGGGTACAAATAAGCAATCAGGAAACAATATCAATAAGAAGTCATAGGATACAAGCAACAAGTTACAGTGAGGAATGAACAAAGATAACACATGGAAACCACATTGCTCCATCTTCTCTGAGACGGTAGCTCTTGTAGAACTTGGATGAGGAAGTTTTCTCTTTGATCCCTATCAGCTGACACTATGGGGCACTTTGAGAAGCCTGGGAAATAATTTTGGAGAAAACTATGGTAATCAGATCCTGCACCTCACAGCTTATTAAAATACTAACTTTAAAATGCAAAAAGATACTAAAGTATAGGGTTTTATAGATCATTTTCATTCTCTACTAGTAAGGGATGCAGAGACATTTGTTCGGATCTGTTTCAAATTTTATACATATGTATACACATAAACACACAGACAGGCACACACCCACATCTTATGGTAATCTTTTAAAAAGTAAATCTCAATATAGGAATGAATTGGCAAATAAATTAAGAAGCTCTTCAAATTATTTATTGCAAATTTAAGGCCAGGAAAAATGTATGGTTTTCTTCTTCACATTTTCTGTCATAAACAGGAGAAGATGGGAGTTAATAATTGGAACCAGTGGATTTTATATATGGGTGGATAGGAATCTGAAGTTGACTTCAATCCAGTTGGAGTCAATTACACCATCATGTTGGCTTTTGGTTATTTAAAATAAAATGTAGGAATTAGTTCAAGACTGAAACTATTATCATATAAACTGATGTTTTGATGTCAATTGCAGCGGTTCCTTTTTTTCTATGTTTTACTCAACTTAAAAATAAAATTAAATTAAATAATCTTATGTTTTAACATTGTAACATTGACATCCTAAAAATGACAATTAATATCGATAGAATAAAAAAAACTTTTCTCTTTTTATTTTTGGAACTTTAAGCTTTCTTAAACTTTTAAAAACACTTTTCTTTGGAAAAATGGAGTACTTTTAAAATTGCACAGTAACAGTAAAAAGCCAAAAAATATAGACACACTTCCATCTATCTTTCCCACTGCTTCAACAAACTTGTTGAACCACTTTATCAAACCCACTGAATTTGGATTATTCTTCCATTTTGGCAGGAATTAGCCAAGTGATTTTTGATGAAATAGATTCTACTGGGCTCTTGGGTGGATCCTATTGACCTCTTGCAGCCCAAACATGATTGTTGTTCATGAGTAAACGATGCAGACTATTGGATGTGAGGGCAATCAGGCTGCAACATCTGTCACCCCATTGATTGCCAGGGTTGATTTGGCTGATCTGGCTGGAGCTGTCTCCTTCCTTCCTCACAGCTCCCGTGTGCATTCTTCCCAAAGCTGCATGCTTGATGGAAGGGGGCAACCATCCCTGGTAGAAGGAGTGAACTAGTCTTCAATCAAAGGTATATGACAGTTACATACCTGTGCTAGAACCTAGAAAGAAAGAAAGAAAGAAAGAAAGAAAGAAAGAAAGGGAAAGAAACAGACTATTGATGCCTCTTCTGTTTTGCTTTGAATCTGCACACTCAACAATCTCAATTAGCCTCTGAATATTTGGGGATGAAATGGTATAACATGTAATATGACTGGACAGCATACAAATGGCTTGGTGATTGTATAATCTTCATTCCCTTAACATCAGCACATGTCTTCAGCAACACTATGGAAACCACTAGTGACCACTGTCTGCTTCCATGGAAACCCCCTTGCTTTTTCTATTAATGCAAAGAAACTAATGGAAGGTTGATGTAATGGTCAGCATCTTCAATGAGGAGAAGCCTCAAAGCTTAAGACTCCTGGTGTCAAAAATAAATTAAATCTTGGTAAAGAATGAGGATAAGATTGCTGCCTTCACAGCCTGAGATTACACCCTGAATCAATGGGGATTCTCAGAACTTCTTGGACAGCTTTGTGGCAGCTCTAAATCTGACAACCCACTCTCCCAGTAGGCAAATAAAAAGCAAGGATCTATAAGTAAATGATTGCACTGAGTACAAAGTCAAATTAAAGCATGGAATTATTGACTGTCTTATTAACAGAGGAGCCAAGCCTGAGAAAAGCTATCAAAAAGCAAATGCAATGAACTCTGACCTTGTTAAGAAAATATAAGAAAAGGTGACAGCTCTAAGTTGGGTTTCCTCACTTTGACAAATTTATATATAGAAACTCCTGCACAGATCCACTGTCTCTTGTTGCCTTATCTTGGCAACTGAAACCCCTCAACCTTTGTAAAACAGGCCAATGTTTCTGATTTGCGTCATTTGGAAACTTAGGGTAAATTAATAGTCAGGAGAATGGAACATTGTTATTGGATTTTTCAGTCTGAACTTTGTACCTCTTCAAGTCCAGATTAGAAACATTGGAGGCTGAAGTGTTTCATTTGGGTTTGCAAGCATTCTTCAACCTGACCTGAACAAGAATTGGTGAAGCAGGTTTTATAATTATTAATGAAAAGGAGATTCATTTATAGAAAATTAAGGGATAGGCAAAGCTTAGTACCCAGATAATTACAGTCAGGGGACGTGATTATCTGGGCACTAAGCTTTGCCTACCTCTTATTTTTCTAAAAATGAATCTCCTTTCCATTCATGTGCTCTGTTTTATGTGCCAGAGAAGAAAGGCAGAAGGAAATGATATCACATTAGCAATGTGATAGACAAAGAGCAGGCAGAGTGATGGACAAGGTGGGAGACACTTTAAGAATAGATGTTTAAAATACAATATTTTTTTATATTTTTTATTCAAAATTTACTTGAAGGAATACGCAGATTCTAGGCCATATGGTCCAAATATATAGCCTAAAATTGCTTGAGGAAGGAAGATATAATAGGCAGGAGAAGCAGTGGGCAAGAGACAGAAAACGGATGTCTATTTTCTACCTGAAGAATCACTTAACAATTCAAATTGTCAACTAGATGTGTTTTTTTCCTCCCATTCAGAGGACTGTGACCAATTCTAGGCACTTTGGGATGATGTTGATTTTTAAGAATAATTTCAGGCCAAATTTACACCCATGTTTGGGACATAAATAGCTGTGGTGTCCTATGGATAATTTTGACAGAAAGAGTCAAAACAGAAACCTTGCTTTTCTGTTTGACATCTCAGCATCTTTCAATATCTTGTTATTGTCATTAATTGATATCTATAGGACAACGATGGCTAACCTTTTTGCCATCATGTGCCAAAAGGGGGGGAGCGTGGGGAGAGTGTGCACACATGCCACATCCATAATTCCATGTGCCCCCTTGTGAATGCATGCGTGATCCCACCTCCAGCTCCTAGCGTGCAATGGCACACCTGTTTTTTGCTCTACCCAGGTTTCAGAACCTTTCTAGGAGCCTGGGAAAAGCGGAAATGGCCTTCTCCACCCCTCTGGAGGCAAGAAATGGCCCGTTTGTTGCCCTCTGGTTGGATCGGAGGTCCCGTTTTTTTGCTCTCCCCAGGCTTCAGAGCCTTTGTAGGAGCCTAGGAAAGGCGGAAACATCCTTCACCATCTCCCCGGAGACCCTCTGGAGGCAGGAAATGGCCCGTTTCAAAGTTGGCAAACGGGTCATTTCCAGCCTCCGGAGGGTTGCATACAGACCCAGCCTGAAACAGATTCTCATGAGTAACAATAAATGATAGGATGGTGTTGCTAGTATGGGAATCAGACCCTTTAACAAATCCAGAAATCTACTCTGCTTCACTTCTTCACTAATAGCACCAAGTACAAACAAAAGATTAGAGGTGCCTTCACATGTTCTTCCTCTAATATGATATATGCCACCATCTGCAAAAAAAACCAGGACATATTTCTAACAAAATAATTATTGAATGTAAATCTGACATCAGGACTCAAAACAAGAACAAATAATAATAGGGTATCTCAACCTCCCAGATCTCAGAATAGCTTTCAAGGTGACTGTCTTGAGTGGCTTGGGGTGGGGGTAAAGTATCTAAAAGAATATTTCCTCTTTAAGTGGTGGGACATTTCACTAATTTTCTAATACTCTTCTATAGAGACCTTTGGAAAATAACACTTGGTAGATGACAATAAGAGAATCAGTTTTGCAATCGCACTGTCCCACAATTACTTCACTGTCCTAGAACATTTGCTTGGCATCCACACTGCTAAATGAAAATGTGCCTCTTCCTCCAAGTATTCTATGCATATTGTATAGTTTCATTTAGCCATGTGTAGTAGCCTGCTGCACCTCAGTCGGTTTGTATATTTTTTGTTTTCTTGTTTTCCAATTAAATAGTAGTATTGCTGGTAAATTAACAGAATGCACACATGCATAATCCTACAGATTAAGAAAACAACTACCGGAGGAGGCCTTCTTCAGCTGCCTTGCCAGACACTGAATCTTTAGAGAAGTTCAGTTTCTCAATGCTTTGATGAAGTCTTGTGGTTGTCTTTGGAATTGCTTAACATCTAAGGAAATGTTGTTTGCACGTATCCCTGCAAAAGAGGAACTGGGATTATCTGAAGAAGTCATGTAATTGACACCGAGTGCAACAACTGCAAAACCATTCTCATTAGAAATGTTTGTAGACTGTGGTGAACTATGTGACATACTGAAAATGGATATGGCTGAGATCTTGGCTCTCTCCTTCTGTGGGATATCCAAAGAAGAAAGGGAGACAGGGGTATATTTTACAAACATGTTGGGGATCCAAATACAGACAAAGAATGAAGATGGTTCCTAACTGTCCACCAGACTTCCTTAATCTCCTGATAAAAACTTCTAGGTGATTAATCACTTCCCATTTGGCTCTTTCATTCATTCATTGACTAAGGCCTTAAAAGGCTGGTGTCCTATTTGAACTATCAAACAAATGGTAGATGACTTAGAAATGAATAAACATAAGTAGCATACATTTTTAGAAGGCGTTCATTATTATTTTTTCCATTTCCTATTATCATGAGATACTAAAACTAGAAGGGGAAAAAAATCCTGGTGTTATGCAGTAAAAAATTAAGTGTCTTATCAACCCTGTTTCATTGTATGTTATTTTTTAAAAATTAGAAATGGCTGAATTTAAAACATGTGTGATTTTAAGGTATTAAAAGTGGAATAGACTTGTAGGAGGGAGTTCATTGGCAGTTTAGTGGTTCACAGCAAGTGCATTTATTATAGTGAAGATATCCATTTTTCTACTGATATCTTAAAGGCAAAGAACTAGGAAGCTCGCAAGCTGTTTTCCATTTGTATAAAATGTGTACCCCATACCTATTTTCAAAACATGTGCCTTGGTTGGTTTCTCCAAGCCTGTTATTCTTTGGGTTTTATTCAGGGGTGGCTTCCTCTTACCTTCTCTACCAGTTTGGGTCGCGCCGGAAGTTTGTGTTTTGTGGCACTACCAGGTATAAAACCCTTTGCACATGCACCGGAAACTTTATGCATGCATAGAGGGTTCTTTTCAAGAAAAATTTCATCCCAGAGTACAGATTTCCGGCCGGAGGATCAATTTGGGGTCATGGCTGGCAGACCATCGCTGCTGGTTTGGTGAGTGGGGGCAAATTTCCGCTATCGGTTCTAGCAAACTGGTCCAAACTTACAACAACCCACCACGGGTTTTATTCTATGGTTTTGGATTATGAGTTCTGTCAACCTCATTAACAATAAAAATGTAAACATTACATATCTTAATACAATGTTGAACTATATACCAAAACGTTGGAATCTGACTGTTTATCAGGAACTTTGGCAGGGGTGGGTTCTAACTTACCTTGCCGCTGGTTTGCTGCCTCCCGCGCTGCGTGGGCGCACCTCGTGCATGCGCGCCTCCTGCGCATGCGCAGTAGAAAAAAGGAACGAAAAATTCCCCCCCAAAAAGGCCGAAAACAAGATGGCGACACATGTGAAGTGCCTGAAACTTGGCTTCTGCGCATGTGCAGAAGAAAAATAAATAAATTTAAAAAAATTAAAAACGTATCTTTTTTTCAAAAAAAAAAAAAAAAAGATGGCAGCACCCACGGAGCAGAACTGGCTCTGTGACGTCATCAGCGACTTACTATCTACTCGGTAGAACCAGTCCAAAACCAGTAGGAACTCACCTCTGAACTTTGGTTGTGTCAAGTATGGAAGGGAGATTGTTACAAATCATGTTGAGAGATTGGAAATATTTTATTATCCCAGACATGAAGGAATGGTTGTCCAAAACGTGAGATACACCTGTTTTGGAAATGACAGTATTTCTACTACTGTGTTACCATGGAAGTTAGTTGATGATATTTTGTAATACTATTTTATACTGTTCACGTTATAGCATATTCTATATAATACAGTCCTTGACTCACAACAGTTCATTTAGTAACTGTTCAAAGTCACAACGGCATTGAAAAAAGTGACTTAAGACCGTTTTTCACACTTTTGATTGTTGTAGCATTCCTGAGGTCAAAATTCAGACACTTGGCAACTATTTATGAAGGTTGCAGTGTCCTGGGGTCATGTGATCACCTTTTGCAACCTCCTGACAAGCAAAATCAATGGGGAAGCCAGATTCACTTAGCAACTGTGTCACTACTTTAACAACCACAGTGATTCACTTAACAACAGGGGCAAGAAAGTTCGTAAAATGGGGCAAAATTCATTTAACAAATGTTTTACTTGACAACAGAAATGTTGGGCTCAATTGTGGTCATAAGTCAAGGACTATCAGTACTGCATATAGTAGTATATAGAATCATTATATCAGTGAGATGGGTAGCATGGAAATTAAATAAATAAATAAATACATATTGATTACTAACTCAGTGAATGTTGTAAGTATAGAATGTAAAACACAGGTTTTTTTTCTGTCTCGGTACAATGTTTTATTTTGTTTGAGGTTGTGTTTTAAAGTTTAAAGATTGTTTTATTAATTGTGCATGCATCAATTAAAAAAATAATTGTAAATTTTTTACAATTTAAAAAGAGGTTTAAAATAATTGCAATGTGAAGTTGAGGATAATTGCTTGAGATCCTGTTGCAGAGCCTTTTAACATGTCTTCAGAGGTTGAAATTGTTAAAAAAAACACAGTCTCTTTATGGCTGCAACAGCTGTAAGTTAAAATTCTGCTCAAATCATTCTTAGATTTTGTGAATGTAGTTGGGCTGTGTACATGTTTACTAAATAAATAAATAAATAAATTGCTAGCAGCCTTGAATCAAAACACACTATCTCTCCTTTGATGTTTCTTTCTCTTAGTGCAAGGGGGCTTCGTGTTCCTTAGGTGCTTTGTTTTATGTTGAAACTATATTGCTGTCACTGTTGCTTTGGAAGAGAAATGCAACTTGTAAGGAGTTACAAGTAAGGCAATATCAATTAGCAAGAATGCAGCCCAGTAATTTCCTTCTATGCTGTGGAAATAAGACATTTGTTATTTCACCAGCTCATAGTACTTGCTGGAAGTGAGTACTCCATGCATGATGAGCAACTTCTGTCTAACAAACAGCGTGAAGGTCTTTAGATTCTAATCCTTGCTGCACTTTTATCACAGAAGCCAGTTCTGCAGTTCAATATATAAGATTCCCAGACTTAGCAAGCTTCAAATGTATTAAACTTCTGTATTCATAATTCCAGGCTAAATTGGGCAGACATTATGAGAGCTGGTCTAACGTATCTAGAGGAGGCCTTGTTGTGGAAGCTGCTCTGAAGCAAGCAGAAGATAATCTTGGCACTGAAAATTAATTCAACCCAATGTACGTCAGAACAGTTGGTTTTTGGCTTTTGCTGGCTTTCCAAATTACTGCCTTGTTTTCTTCCTTGTTCATTATCTCCCCAGAGAACCATTTCCGTAGTTAGATACTTTGTTGGTTAAAAAGAGAGTGGCATTTAAGAAGTAAAAATGGGCATGTGGGCACACTGCAGAGCTAGTACAAACAAGGTAGGCAAATTATTTTTCTAAAGAAGTTATAAAAATGATCGGTGACTCAACGAAGTTGTTGTTTTCAAAGGTATTCTTGTTTGCTTTTGATGGAATCATCAATGTTCAAGAATGAACCACAGAGTCGTTTGATATAGTGGTTAAGACACCAAGCTAGAAAGCAGGAAATTGCGGGTTCTAGTCCCACTTGAGGCATGAAAACCGGTTGGGTAGCTTTGGCCTAGTCACTCTCTCTCAGCCCAATCCACCTCACAGGGTTGTTGTGCTGGGGAAAATGAAAGGAGGAAGAAGCATATGTTTGCCACTGAATTATTTATAAAAAATGAAAGTAGGATAAAAAAATATATCTAAAAAAAATATGGAAGAATACAGAAGGTTACAGTAAACCCCCCCTGTAATCCTGTACAGGGCCATGTACTAGAATCTGATTCAGAAGAAGCTATTTAGCTATCAGAACTAGTCCTAGGTTTCTTGAGTGAAGGGTAAACTCTCTGAATTTCATAGACATATCCATACAGTTTTCTTGTCCACAATACTGAAGTTTTTCTTTTTTGTGGCCAACCATCTTTTTTTTTTAAAGGCCTAGTCTATAATTCTGAGATTTTGTTGAAGTCTCCCATCCCAGTACCAAACTTCTCTAAATTACTTAGTGTTTTTTAAAAAGATCAACCAAAATCAGCTAAATGCTTTCTTCTGATCTGAGTCCTATTCTAAATAATGATCCAAATTAAAGTGCATTTATCAAATGGATGCCCAGCTTCTGTTTTAATGCATTCAGGGGACTTCACTAATTAATTGGTTCCATAGTTAAACTGCTCTTCCTATTAGGATATTTTTTCCCCACTGTCATTCAGTAAAAATGAACTTCCTGTTTTCCTATAACTTAAATCCACTGCTCAGTGTCCTCTACTTTACTAAAGGACAGATTTTGTCCATCTCCTGTATGAGTTTCCTTCAGCATCTGAAGAGTGCTAACTTCTCCCTTCTCCCTCTGGTCCTTTCACACTAAACACAACTGGTACCCATCCCTGGTCATCCCTGTTGTCCTGTTTTCAACCTGATCCATTTTTTTAACCTTCTTAAGTGTGGTATGCAGAAATGGACACTACACTGGAGAAAGGATCTAAAATTAATCTGATTAGAGAAGCGATTTCATACAAAAATATACCTTTAAAATAAGTAGCTTCTGGATTGTGAATGGATTATTGTCATGCATTTTGTGTGTCCATATATACACCAAGAAGAGAGAAGGCACACCAGGAAATACTTTCCTATGAGGGTTTGCCAAAGAGGTTCTGCTTGCTGTTGTTCTCTAACAGCAGAGTAATGCAGGTAGTCCTTGATTTACAACCATTCATTTAGCAACTGTTTGAAGTTACGACCACATTGAAAAAAGTGACGTCCTTACAGTTATCCCTATGGTCACATGATCAACATAAAGAGCTGGGCGAGCTGGAGGTGGAGTTAAGCACATCATCAGCTTAGAGTTGTTACATTCCCACAAATGGTCCAAGTCCAACCCCTCCTGCATTCTGTTGACCCTTATGGGGGGCCAATTTAGTGTTGAACTTTAGTTGGCTAGATTCTTGTGTATTGGCTTGAAACATTTGGGCTGCAGCTTAATGGATGGTCCTGATCCTTTGTGCCTTACAGTTGTAGTGTGCGAGTGAGGAGGTGTCCCATGATCACCATTTGTGACTTTCTAACAAGCAAAGTCAATGGGGGAAGCTGGAGTCTTTAAAAAAAAACTGTGGTTCATGTAACAACTGCAGTGATTTGCTTAATTACCATGACAAAAAAAGGTTGTAAAATTGGATGTGACTCACTTAACAACTGCCTTACTTAACAACAGAAATTCTAATCCCAATTGTGGTGATAAATTGAGGACCAACTGCACTTGACTACATGGAGCTTCAGTGCCCTAGTTCTAACATTTCCAGTTAGAAACGACCATATTTGACTCAGCTATTTCTTTGTATGGGCTACAAGGTCTATTCAGGGACTCCATTTCAGGAAAGGAAGTTGTTTATGTGGAATCCAGGTAATTACTGGATTCTGGGGCAAAATGAGAACCAGCATGTATTTTTCTAAAAATATGCATGCTTTCACAATTAATTTGCATCTTATGTTTTATTTTTCTCTTTTACCTTAGAGCAGGAGATAAAAAAAGCAGTACGGTAATTTCCCAGAAGCTTTCAAAGGTTTTCAATGATGAAAAATACAAAATGCAGTTAAAAGAAGACATATTCAACTTGGTTTCTAAAACCGTTAGAAAAAAAAACACCCTAAATGTACTAACTAAAAGAAGAAACTTTCTTGTACCAGCTGCATTTTAAACATGGTCCCAAAGCTAATGAAGAAGTGAGATTTTAAGAATAATAAAAGTAAAAACACCACTACCTTCAGCTGCTACTAGCAGATTGCATACAGAAGGGGTGTCAAACTCGCGGCACTCAGGCCGGATGTGTCATGTGCTGGCCCCGCTCCCGCTAGTTTTAGCAAAGGAAAAAAAAGTCCCGATACGTTACGTGACAATGACGTGACAACACGAGTTTGACACCCCTGGTATACAATATTAAAGCAGTGCATATGGCAAGGATGAAATAGTAACAACCAGCTCAGTATTTTTCATGCATTGATCTGACATTTCCAACTAACTTTTGTTATTCACTGAGTAGGAAAGAAATGGAGGTGGATTTTTTTGACCTCGCATAGAACCTCCCCCTCTCAAAATCAGGAGTGAAATCCAGCAGGTTCTGACAGGTTACGAAGAACTGGTAGTGGAAATTGTGAGTAGTTTGGAGAACCAGTAGCGGAAATTTTGAGTAGTTCGGAGAACCAGCTAATACCACCTTTGGTTGGCCCCAGAGTGGGATGGGAATGGAGATTTTGCAATATTCTTCCCCCAGGAGCGGGGAGGGAATGAGGATTTTTCAGTATCCTTCTCCTTCCATGCCCACCAAGCCGCAACACACCCACCAAGCCATGTCCACAGAACTGGTCGTAAAAAATATGTGGATTTCACCACTGCCCAAAACCCCACCCCAACCACCTTGAAGAGGGACATAACAAGCTTTACTGCCCATAAATGGGAGAGAATAGATTAGGATTTTTCATTTCTTCTAGGCCTAAAAATTGTGAGAATGGTAATCCTTCCAGTGTGAAGATGGTGCTTCAGCGGTAGTAATCTCATGGGTCTCAGAAGTAAAAAATTTGCCTGGCATACGTGGTAAAGAATCGGCTCAATTGAATGTAAAGGGCAGATTTATCTTCTGATTGCTTCGTGGACAGATCCATCTGGTTTCTTGGGCGATAACATAGACATTATTCTGCCTTCTTCTGGGATGATTCCAAACTTCCCAGCCTAATATACAGCCCCAGCATTTCCTGGAGGTGTCCCATCTTAGTCCTAATTAGATCCAAGCTTTCAAGTTGACCAAAGGCAGCTAAGGGCAGGGTAAATTTTAGTGCTGTGTGGAGCTTGAAAGAGGCATTTTCATTCAGGAACGCCTCAGTGGAATTGCCCTCCCCCCACCAGAGATGGATTCTGAATCTTCTTACTGCCGGTTTGCTCAGGGTCATGCGCGGCAGTCAAAAACTAGCTTCTATGCATGCTCAAAAGCAAAAATGAACTTCTGCACATGCGCAGAAGCAAAATCCAAGATGGCAGCGCCCACGGAGACACTGACCAAACTGACTCCATGACGTCATCACGAAGTTACTACCAGTTCTATAGAACCTGATAGAACCGGTAGGAACCCACCTCTGCGTCCCCCCTCACAAGATAAAGCGCCAAATAGAAGTGACTTTCATTTGGTGTAGAACAGTTACCCTTTTAGATCTGCTGGGTTGGACATGGGCATGCTGCTACTCCCTGGGAAATGATGCAATAAATCTGAAAAATCAGATATTATCAATCTGACCCCCCACAGATGGAATTCCTTGGAGTAATTCTTCCAAAGGTGTGTTGCGTCATAATCTCAGGGAAAATTGAAATTATCATTGGAAACAATTTTTTATCATGATAAAATATCCACCTGACCCACCATTCCCTGGGGAGGCAGGGAATGTTGCAGATCCCATCTCCTAAGGAGGTACATCTGACGGGACCCAGAAAAAGGGCCTTCTCTGTGGTGGCTCCCTCCCTTTGGAACATCATCCCTACAGAGATTAGACTGCCCCCAGTCTGACACTCTTTTGCAAGGCCCTGAGCACCTGGTTTTGCCAACGGGGCTGGAGAACACAGAGTGGGATGGAACCCATTAAGTGGCTTGTTTGACTGATTGTTTTTTTTTATTGTTGTACATTGTTGTTTTTATTTTTTGTAAGCCACCCGGAATCACTGAGAATGATTTGCTAAGTAAATAAATAACAAAAAATAATAAATGCAATATATCTTAACACTGATAGAAGTAACTTTTTTTGTTATTATTTTCACGGACATTAATTATTCCATAAACATAAACGAGTGCATTAAAAATTCTACATTGATCCTTTTTAAGAAAGTATGGTTGCTCTTTCTATGGTTGCTCTCTTAATGTTTAGCAAATTAAATTAAATTAAATTGTTGTGGTTTTTCTCCAAAGACTTAGGTGATCAACTCTGAACTTTCTTTCCTTTATGGCAGGCATTTGTTTTTGCTTCGGAGGACAAGACAATGAAAATTATATGGCTTTTATGACCTTTCGGTCATTATTCCATTGATTGATTACATTGACTTGGCTGTGATTTAGGAGTGCTTTTGCTCTGGATGTTACAACTGCATCTGTTCCTTGTTGTCCTACTTGCTTTAGTGACATCATCTCAACTGTACTATTACAATCTATTCAGTTTGAGATTGCCCTGGAAAGCTTTCAATGGTGCAGAGTGCTACTGCTTTTATAATGGCCAAGCATGGCATCCTTTGGTTGAATTAGGTCTGTGCATTCCATTGGCAAGAGACAAGGTTTTGCCTCCTATCTCCACTTGTAGTGAACTACAGCAGAAATGCTACGATAGCTTCTTTCCTGTTGCAGGGCCTCCCTGATAGTGCTCTTATCTCATCCTCAGGAGGAGGCTGGCTTTCATCAACCTTAGCTGAATGTTAAAGAAATGTTTTCTTTCTTGTGCCTATGCAATCCCAGAATGTCCTCTAGGTATGTATAACCTTAATCATGCATAATCTGGAAGGGAAGTCTGGTGACTGGCAGTGTGTCAGTCCTTTGAGGTAGGCCAAGGACTTCAGATATTTGATTGTAACTATACTTTATTGATATATGCTTTAATAGCTGAAGCTTGGAAGCCTGGCTGTGTTTTTCTTTGCTTTCCTCTTACACTATCCAACAAGATGCAGTTCAGTGGTGAGAAAAGCAAGGTCCTGCACATAGGCAAAAAATAAAATAAAATCCCCAAATGCATAAGTATAGAAGAGGAGGTATCTGACTCAACAATAGTGCCTGTGAGAGGGATCTAGATGTCCTGTGGACCACCACTTAAATATGAGACAGCAGTGTGCTAACAGTGAGAACAATTAATCAATGGGACAGCTTGCTTCTCAGAGTTGTGGCTGCTCCATCACTGGAGGTTTTCAAGAAAAGATTGAACAACCATTTGTCTGGGATGATATTGGGCAGGGGTTTGGACTAGAAGACTACAAGGTCTCCCCATGAAACCAATGATTCTAAACACCCCATGGAATTAGGGTGTAGTCAGTCTGAGCATGTTTCCAATGTCTCCCCCTCTTTCCTGGGCTTCAGTTATGTTTTGGTTGTTCTAATTGTTCAGTATAGGGTCAACTCCATAGCTCTCTATACAGTGACTGGGAACAGGGGAAGAAGAGGCAGCTGTTTCTACTAGCTGAAGAATGCTCAGTCAAGAGGAAAGACCCTTAGGGACGTTGGGGATGGTGTCAGTAAAATTCAAGATGACTAGCTTAAGAGAATACAGGGATATCCTGGTTACACTTTTGTCAATTAGAAGCAAGCATAAAAGTTGATGCAGTGACATCCATTGCATCAACTTTTGTTGTCAAGCGACTTTTGTTGTCAAGCTCATTCTGATAAATAGCACGTAGCAATAGCACTTAGACATATACCACTTCATAGTGCTTTTACAGCCCTCTCTAAGGAGTTTACAGAGTCAGCATATTGCCCCCCCCCAATAATCTGGGTCCTCATTTTACCCACCTCAGAAGGATGGAAGGCTGAGTCAACCTTGAGCCTGGTGAGACTTGAAGTGCCGAACTGCAGCTAGCAGTCATCCTGCAGTGCTGCACTCTAACCACTGCACCACCTTGGCTCTATATAAAAACAGCACTGGGACTATAAGCACTGCCCGTTCTTGGTACCTGTGTGATACTGCAGTTCATGTGGAAAAGGTTCAGGGCTTGTCCTGAGGTCACTAGTATCACCACTTGTATCATCCAGGGTGCCTATAGAACAGTAGAAAGATGATTGAAGAGTGAAAGGAAGGATTATCTGTTATTGTTCACCCTGTAAATTAAAGGAAGTGCATTGTTCCCCTTGGAATGAAAGGCAATGCAGAAATATTTCACTTTAGGGTTTCATTAGCATTTTGTTAAAATTTGTTGACTTTGTGTGTCCAGGGAAGAGAAGAAAGATAATATTTCCATGAACCCGAACAAGAATTATTGTTAAAATTGCAGAAGAAATTTTCAACAGCGCACTAAAACAAATAGTCTGGGTAGGCTTGATAAAGGCAGTGCCATATGTCCTCTGTTTTTTATGGCATTCAAACTGTCCCAGCAGGGATGGTTTAGAAATAACAAATCCTGGGCATTGCACATTTAAATTCTTTACTTCCTTTCCAGATTCTTATCAATGTACCCCAATTCCTGGTTCTGTTTTCATTTTACCTTTAAAAAAAAAGACATGCCCGATATGTCTGACATGATGAAACATATATTAATAGCATAAAACTTTATTTGAAGTGCAAAACTGTGTTGGAAAACAAAGGCCAAATTCCCGATAAAACCTTGGCAACCGTGTCCCATCTACTTGAATGCTTTGTCTTATATCCAAATACCACCAACTCTTGCTGGATTTATCAGCCAAATGTATATTATTTCCATCCCTTGTATATTTTCTATTTAAAGAATAGGGAAATTTGAGCTCCCACCTAAGAGCATGTATATTGCTAAAAATGATTTACTTATCTAACTTATTTTTCATGTTCCACCAGACACTACCAGGATTAGAGCTCATATATACACTCTATAAAGGAAGGTCAATTAACAAACTGGTATTTAATGCTGAGAAAACATACATGGGACCAGCAATATCTGCTGGGGAATCAAAAACGTCAATAATTGCAATAGTTTGATTGAAACTCTGCTCCTGTGTAAATAATTTAAAGGTAAAAATTCCCCTTGCATGTATGTGCTAGTCATTCCCAACTCTAGGGGTGGTGCTCATTTCTGTTTCAAAGCCAAAGAGCCAGCGCTGTCCAAAGACGTCTCCGTGATCATGTGGCTGGCATGACTAAATGCCGAAGGCACCTGGAATGCTGTTATCTTCCCACCAAAGGTGGTCCCTATTTTTCTACTTGCATTTTTTACGTGCTTTCGAACTGCTAGGTTGGCAGAAGCTGGGACAAGTAACGGAAGCTCACTCCGTTATGTGGTGCTAGGGATTCGAACCGCTGAACCGCCAACCTTTCCGAATGACAAGTTCAGCATCTTAACCACTGAGCCACTGCCTCCCTTTTGTTAATAACTATGGATATACAAAGAAGTGGAGATTTAACTATGCTGCTGTGATGATCATCTTGATTTTTTTAATCCAACCCCACTCTGAAGATACCATTGATACAGAGGTGGGTTCCTACTGGTTCTATCCGGTTCTATTGAACTGGTAGTAACTTGGTGATGATGTCATGGAGCCGGTCCTGTCAGTGTCTCCATCTTGGATTTTGCTTCTGCGCATGCGCAGAAGCTAGTTTTTGATTGCTATGTGCATGCGTCCATGCTTCACGGGCGCACACGCAGTGCGGCCCTGAGCAAACCGGCAGCAAAAATATCTGGAACACACCCACACCCTGCACTGATATGATTCTGGTATATCAGAATGCTCCTCATGTTCCCACAGCTCAGTCATAAACCTTATCTGAATATGTTAAGGGAAGCTCCATTTGCATTACTGGTATAATAATAGCGTTAACAAGATTTGGGCAACAGTTGTTGAGACAATATTTTGTACATTGCTTCTTCTTCTTCTCAATTATTTTTCTTCATCTATTCTTTACTCTTCGTTGTAACCATACCATAAGTGAAAAAAAAGCCCTCCTCTTTCATAATTTGGAAACTTCAGCTATTGCAGAAAATAGGACCATTTTCCAAACCAGATGTTTTTTTAATGTGTTAGAATATGTGGGAACATAAATCTCATTGTTCCTGGCCATCAGAAGATTGACTGTACAGGTTGAAAATTACAAGAATGATAGTTTCACAACTTGGAAGGCTCTCAAAAAAGGAATATTGGAATATGATATGCTTCAGTTATCATGATCTTTGATTAAACAAAGATGTTGGCATTAGAATGTGGTTTATGAGCTGTGATAGTTTCAACACATTGAGGATAACAAATTGGAGAAAGGTGTACTGTACAAAGATACAAAACTTTTGCTCTTATAAGCATTTCTCAAAATGAACTGTGAGGACATGTGCTTCATAGCACACTACAGTTATTTTAGTTAGACATTTGTAACCTATTATACCTTCTCTGCCATATCTCCTCATACCACTCATACATCTTACTCCTTTTTAACAAGTATTGCTTCAAGAGTATGACATTTGTTAAACTTCATGATACTAAAAGTAACAATCAGCCATTATTTGATCACTGACAGAAGGTAATTGCCCGTGATATTCCATCAGAAGCCAACTTTGCAGCATTAGTCATGTATCAATACTACTCTGATACAGAAAAACCTGCCTGATGGTTACTAGCTTAGTATGGTGAAATAACTCAGTAACTTCAATGTCTTTACAACAATTGCATGATCAGAAGCTCCTTGATCCTTACTGACAAAGTTAAAAGGGAGGGAGAAATTAGAGTAACCCACATTTTAACAATTAAGGCAAGTCTGAGTATTAGAGGATGATACTTTTAGCACAGAACACTGTCCTCATTAAAGGGGAAATATATTGAATTTGTATTGATTTTGTATAAATATAACATGCATGAGGTAAGGAGGTGATGTCAAAGCCAAAGGAAGTCTAGTCTGTGTTGAAAGAAGAATTCTTCACTTTACAATAATCCATACAGTTGGATCATAGAATATGAGGAGCGTGACCCAATGAAAACCTGAAATTGTCAAAACTGAAAGGAATTTATTTATTTATTTGTTTGTTTGTTTGTTTGTTTGTGTGTTTATGTCAAGCATATATTAGAAAACAGATACAAGCATTGACAAGATTATGAATGCATGAGATGGATACGAATAAATGGAATATTAGGACAGGGACAGTAGGCACATTGGTGCACTTAAGCATGCCCCTTAAAGACCTCTTAGGAATGGGATGAGGTCTACAGTAGACAGTGCAATGGTTAAAGTTTGGGGGATTTGGGGAAGAAACCACAGGTTCAGGCAGTGCATTCCAGGTATTCACCACTCTGTTGCTGAAGTTGTATTTTCTGCAATCAAGTTTGGAGCGGTTTACCTTCAGTTTGTATCTATTGTGTGCTCTTGTATTGGTGTGGTTGAAGCTGAAGTTTTCATTGACAGGAAGGACATTGTAGCTGATGATTTTATGTACTACGCTTAGGTCAGTCTGAAGACAGCGAAATTCTAAGTTGTCTAAGCCCAAAATTTCAAGTCTGGTGGTATAAGGTATTTTGTTTCGAGCAGAGGAGTGGAGGACTTCTTGTGAAATATCTCTGGACTCATTTGATTGTATTAATGTTCGATATGCAGTGCGGGTTCCAGACAGACGAGCTGTATTCAATATACTAAACTAAATGTTTTAGGAGTAGTTAGCTGGACCTCTTCCGTGGGCTTGATAAGGTTTTGGGAGGCATAGTTAATAGTTTTTTAATTGGCTGAACTTTTTTAGACAAAAATAGTCAAGAACGCTACTACAAGGATGAAATATATAGTGGCTGACAGAGGGGTGAGCATAACTAAGGCCAAGGGAGCATGGTGGAGAGAAGTAGGAGAGAAGACAACGTTGATAGATGTAACTGACAAGAGAAAGAAATCTCTAGCAAAGGGATTCGAAAGCTCCTGGAGAGGAATGGAAATGAAAAAGAAAAAGAAAAAAGGAGAATGAAGTAAAAGGTCATTGCCAGCAAAGGTGGAAAAATGTAGAGGGGCAGGGGAAAGAACCTACTGATGTGGAGAATAAGTGCAAAATGGGGAGATACTTGGACAATGGAACGAATATTATTTACAGCATGTGAAGCTAATCCTTTGGTTGTAGATTCAAAAAAAAAAAAAGGTAAAATATGTTATTGTGTTTCTTAAAGTGAACCAAATTAAAAGCAGCCTGCCTATTACTGAAGTACAGAGTTCTGGTTCAGGGATGATGATGATGATGAATGCAGAAGACTTATCTAGTAGAAAAAGCAGCCCATCTGGAATTCCAGATTTTGATGTCAAACCCAGGGAAACATTTCAAGAGTGCATAGGAATAGGCATTAAATACAATTATTCAGGCTTTACTGTATGCTCAAAATATTAAGGGTTTGGATCCAGAGAAAGAGAAGCATATCCATATGTCCATTGGCATCTGTTGCAAAACTGTCATGAAGAAAAATTGTGAAATGTGCATTGTGATGTCACAACACAAATCCCAGCCGTTCGTATTTCCATCCCAAAATTGGCTCCCAATATATAAGTCACAGGTTTTCTGATGTGACTCACCACAAACATTTCATCACTTAGCTACTTTTGCCCTCCCCGAGTGGAGGTCAATGCCTATGTCTAGTGGATGGATAGACCGTCCTGCGCATGGAAAAACCTTTATAACATCTGCAAGCATCTTGAAGGAGAGAGATTGAAAACATGCACCACTGACTGCATATTTTTAAAGATAACTATTTAAAAAAAAAGTATAATTGCCTTCAGTTTTCATTTGTGATTTTTGGCAAGTTGTGTTATTGTTCATATTTCATTTCAAATAAGAACAAATCTATTCTAACCAGTGGAAATGTGTTGATCGAAGCATTAACTCTAATTGACAAAAATTATCATGTTGTGTATGCCTAATTAGTGAGATTATAGTTTGTATTTTATAGAAACATTTGTTCATGGAGACTTTCAACATATTATAAGTGACAATATTTTGTTAAGCTGACAGCAACCCCACTCGGTAGACAAAAATGGGCCACTAATTCAAATGATTATACGATATATTATTACTATTTGACACATGAGATCATATGAAAAAGGAGCAATAGCACTCAAAAAGGACTTTGGTAAGTATAAATTTGGTTGTGACCTGATACATTTACGCCTAATTTATCTGAAAGAAAACCAAAGGGGTTAGGAAAAAATATATTCCTAAAATTTCCCCAAATAGGAAAAAACCTAAATTGCTTTCAGAATAACCTATCATAACCAGAGAAAATAGAGCATGAAAATCTTTGGAAATAGAACGATACAGAAGATCATTTAATCAAATATTAAATGAAGGACGGTATGGAAACAAGAACACGGAAATGAGAGAGCTTCTCATAAAAATCAAAGAAAATTACTAGCTGTAGAAATAAGTTAACATAACTGTGGAAAAGATCTGGTAGAAGAAAAGTGCCGGAGAAAGTTACAAGGACTATACTGAAACCTTTTACAAGTGGGATTATAGAGCTATTTGTAGGGACAGAATATATTCAGAAACTGATTCCACTAAATAATGAGGTACCATGGAAAATAGACCACCTGCCAAGTATGAAAGCTCCAGGCAAAGATGAATTATTTACTGAACTATTTAAAATTACAGGTGAAGAAGTGTTAATTGTTATATATCAAGTATGGAACAAGATTGTGTGGCTTAGATCATTGTACAGCTACACGGAAGGTTGGAAATGCAAGAGAATATGCAAATTACAAACCACTGCAGTATTTCTCTAGGCAAGCAATGTTTCAGGATCCAATCTGGGTGTAGCATCTCTTCAGAATCCCTTTGCCAAGCAAAGGATTGTCCCATTTCTACAGTATTTAGTGCTGAAAGGTGCATGCGCCAAAACTGCTATTCACAAAATGATTGGGAAAGTGAGGCGGATCCGTCTACATCCAGCGACTGTCGAAGCAGTGTACCATGTCTCCATCACATATTTTGCCACCTCAAGACGGGGCAAGGTGATTCTGCAGGGTCAGACTGAAGTTGCATATACTTATGAAATTCTTCAGTGATGCAATTTAGTAATTAATGGCAATAGTAATTTGTTCTTGAATATAGTTCTTCTGGATGATGAATTGCGGATTGTGTAAAGGTATGCAAGAGCAGCTGCATCTTTTAGCAAGCACATCTTAATGCTCTTCTGGCATTCTGAATCATGTAGATAGATGAGATAAGTTAATTTTATTTCTGTCACCTCTTTCCAGAAAGACTATATCTAAAGCAGCTAGGGAAAATTCTCTCCCTCTCCCTCTTCCTCTCTCTCTCTCTCTCTCTCTCTCTCTCTGTGTCTCTGTCTCTTTCTCTGTCTCTCTCTCTCTGTCTGTCTCTCTCTCTGAGAGGTATAGTTGCCCATGTCAAATCAAATGACTCTCTTCCTTATCTATGAAGCTACTGGATGCAAATATTTGAAATTCCAGCTTCTGTGCTGAATATAGAAGAGAAATGAATCATTCCTTGGCCATAGATTGCATGTGACCTTGGACCACTTGAATTTGTGCAAAATCACATGGTTAAAATTTGGCAGCCAGCTATCAAAATTTGATAGTGCGATTTTCTGAGTTTATTTAATAAACAAAATACATGCATTACGCATCCAAGAGAGTTTTGCTCCTTCAAAATAGAAACAAACAAACCTATATCAGAGCAAGCAGGCAGGAGCAAATTAGTCCTGCTCTTTGGAAAGATGGGTTCAAAACTGACATTACTGAATTCTGTGAAAGTTATGTGAATTGGATAGCCAGCTTCGCAGTTGATAGATACTTGAGCAGGCACTCATTGACTGTGTTCCTATATGGGATCATGAGTAAACCTTTTGTGTCATGCAAGTATCAACCTTCCCACCCCCAAAAGCAATGGAGTTAGACATACCATCCCTTTTATCAGGATTTTTGTTTTCTTCCCTGAAATAATAATCCACCTGAACAGGAAAAGACAGTGTCTCCAAATATATGTGATTGGAATCACTATCGTGGTGGCTGTGGAGTTGTGTAATGGGCCTGCCACAATCAGAAGGACTAGGGCAGTGCACCACCCTTGATCATCTGAAAAAAAATGTTTTACCCTTGCTGGGTCCTGCTTAAAAGAGAAAAGACTTTGTCTGAAAGCATACAAAGACAAGTACAGATAGTCCTTGACTTACAACAGTTTGTTTAGTGACCGTTCAACGTTTCAACGGCACTGAAAAAAGTGATTTATGACTGTCTTTCATAGTTATGACCTTTCAAGAATGCCCATGATCACGTGATCAAAATTCAGATGCATGGCAATGGGTTCATGTTTATGACTGTTGCTGTGTCCCAAGATTATTTTGTGACCTTCTGACAAGCAGTCAATGGGAAAGCCAGCTTCACTTAACAACCGGGTTACTAACTAATCAATTGCAGTGATTTACTTAACAACTGAGGTAAGAAAGGATGTAAAATGAGGCAAAATTCACTGAACAGGTGTCTCATTTAACAAGAAACATTTGGGACTCAATTGTGGTTGTAAGTTGACTAGTATTGCTGGCCAACAGTACCTTGAAGACACCAAAAACAGAGTCTGAATGACTTGTATAGTTACTGAGGATTGTCCCTATGATGAATAAACGTGCTATTGATTTGCACTCTTATATGGACTCAGAAAAACAGAAGGAAGCAAAGGCATCTATTGGGCAATGGTAGACATGGTGGATGAGTATCATGACATTTTACACAAATAAACAGGGTAAATTCCATACTTGCATCATCAAGAATGAAAAAGAAACTGAAGGATGTTCCTGGCTACAATTTGAATGTTCAAGGAACCCATTACAGAAAGAGAGTCAGATGGAGAGGCATGTCTCAAGGGTTACCTAGTTCAAATATCTCAAACCTTGGGTACTTCTGGGCTGATCCATTAGGACACTTCATGGGTTGCTTGGCTGGAATAGCAATAGCAATAGCACTTAGACTTACAGTACATACTGTTTCACAGTGCTTTACAGCCCTCTCTAAATGATTTACACAGTCAGCATATTGCCCCCAACAATCTGGGTCCCCATTTTACTGACCATGGAAGGATGGAAGGCTTAGTCAACCTTGAGCCTGGTGAGAGTCGAACTGCTGAACTGCTGGCAACCGGCGATCAGCAGAAGTAGCCTGCAGTACTGCATTCTAACCACTGCGCCACCACAGTTCAGTGATTTGTTACAAGATAAATCTTCTTGCCAGTGGTGGTATTCTATTGGTTCGCCCCAGTTTGGTCAAGCCAGTAACAGTAGCAGGCTCTGCCCACCTGCCTGGATGTCATCATGGACACTCTGCGCATGTGCAGAATGTTCTGTGCATGTGCAGAAGCGGTGCGCACATACACTCACATTCCCAAACGTGAATATCATTACTGCTTCTTGTGTATCTGAATTTCTATGAAGATAAGTCTTTTGAATGTAATTGGTGCATGGGAGAATAGATAATTACTAAGATCTAGGATTCTTTTTCTTTTGGCTGCCTCCCAACACTTTGCTGTGGATTGTTCAACTAAAATGCCAAAGAGATACCAGTAAAAATAATAATAATCCAAATACGCCTAAAATTGAACATGTCTGTAATAGAAGGCACATGCTGGGAATCAACAAGAAATGTGCATAACAAAGTTTACTTCTACGTGTAGGATTGCACATTAATAGTAGCAAAAGAAAAGGTCATTAAATGGCAATCAGGAAACTTATATGTCTGACACAGATTAACAGTAGTCCTTTCCTTTAAGAGCTTGTAAATTGATATTTCATCAGGACTGGAAAGATTTCAGTTATCCACAGTTCGTCCAAATTCATCAGTGACTGCTTGGCAAGACAGCTGGAAATTTCAAAAATTATTCCTTAATACAGTTTCCACTCATTTTGGGGGATTTGGCCAAGCTGCAACTCTTTATACATTTCAGCTTCAGGTACCAGCCAAAGCCACAGAGTTGGTTAGAGGCATGGAAAAAATGTTAAAAGCAGAGCAAGGTTGCTGTTTTTAAAATAGAGCATGTTGAAGTCTTTGGGGAAGAACTGGGTTCACATTTAAAACTGGCTCATTTTCGGCTTCACTGGTAGAATCAGACTGAGGGTTATAATGAACTCTGCAGGAGGAAGATGTTTGTACAGCCAAATTGCTACTTGACCTCAGAGTTGGGATGGATTTCTCAATGAATATCCACGTGGAAATTTAATTTTACCAGTCCCATAGAGAAGGGATTTTGAAAGGGGGGGGAGAAGGGTGTTGTATTGCTTTCTAACTATCCAGGAACAGACAGATGTAATTCCTTCTAAGGTTGTATCTAACCTACAAGGATCATTTCTTTCCTTTTGGAAACTGATACTTTTTCTTGGCAGCAATTCAAATGCTGCTCTGATTCTCTAATCCCACCCCAAAGAATACAAAGTGAGGTGATTTGGTTGGGTGAAAGAAGAGAATCAGAATCACTGCCACTTTGTTTTTTTTAATAGGATGCCCTAGACCAATCTCTGGCTTCCCACAGTGGCTATTCAGAAAGGAAGCCCACAAGCATGACACGAGATCAATATCCTTCTCTGATATTCTGCCCGAGCATAGCCAATATGCCCTGAAGGCACAGGCAATGATCACCCAATTGAAAAAGATATACACAACATAAATCTTGAACAAATCGGACAGGCCGTAGCATTGCTAATTCAGAATGATTTGTGTCGAATATTCATGACTAATAAGCAACATGTGGTGACATTACTAGTGACTTTTACATATTGACGTGATGCGATTAGGCTACCATATTTGCTGTATAAAAATCTAGACAATGACTCAGTAGAAGCAAAAATGTTGGTTTCCTCTGGTTGGCTGGAGTTTTTGCAGGATTTGGTAGCCTTAGGTGAATGCTGTGTGTCTTGGTAGTGTTTGAAATAACTTCTCCTCCTCACCCTTAGCTGGATTTTTTTTTCCCAACTGGATTTTCATAACCATTCTACAAAGAATGATGTAACACGCCAACACCCTTCCCTCTTTTCTTGGCATGAAAAGTTGCATGGGAAAAATGTTTTAAATAAACTCTCATCCAAATGCTGAGCTAAGGCTGAAAGCTTCTGCTATCTGTTCTTAATCTGATGCAATGGGGTATGAGGGTTGTGAGCACTAAAGTTCAACATATACGAAGGAGAAGAGTTTAGAAAAGTCTGGGATAACAAATTACATATTTGCACTAAGTGGGAGACTTTTCAGAATTTTGCAGAACAAACAAACGTCCACCCTGTACCAGTAGCTACCATCCCACCTTATGTCTTTGCGATCATGTTTAAAAGATGAGAAAAGTACCCCAAAACTCTTTATGATCCACACTGGCCAAGGAAACTGAACTCTGTGTGTGTGTGTTTGTGTTTGTGTGTATCTGAAGACAACAGTGCATATTAGAAAAATGCTTGGGGACATATAGTCTCTGAAAAACCTATATCAGCTAGTTCAATTATTATTTTCTAATTTTATATCTTTCCCCCCCACAGAAATAGTTAATTCAGTAGTACGGTTTTTACTTTATTTGAAGAACAGAATACTAAGCGATTATCAGCCCTTGGTGCATGTTACAGTCCAACATTTCTTCCTATACTCCAAAGTTTGTCAGCTGTCCTCACTGCTGGACAAGGAATGCACATGCTGATAATTTGATCTAATTATCACTCCCTTAGCCTGTGGCTGCCATGTCAAGAGCTCTCCTTGCTGAGGTCCATTCTCTGCATGCTTGGAGTGTTTGCAAGGCCTTCTGCAATGGAAAGTGAAAAGGAAAGAACTTTCACAGGGACAATTAAGCTCTGGAATGTAGAGCAGGCAAAGATCTATATCAAGGCCCTTGGGGAAAATGGGCAATGCCAAATCACCCTCAGAGAATTATGGAGATGCGAAAGAAGGCATAGCCCCCTCAGGAAGGAAAATGAGGATTTGTGCTGAGTATTCATGACCAAGAAGCAGAATGTGATGACATTGCTGGTGACTTCTACACATTGGAGTCATATAAGAGGTATTTGATTGCTGCCATATTTGGATAAAAAACAAAATCTAGATGTTGACTTAAATAGAAGTAAAAAATAGTAAAAAAAATATGGTTGTCTGGAGATTTTGGGGGGATTTTTTGCAGACCAGATCTGGTCTAATTCAATTTTCTTTTTGTTTTTAGGATTTTCATCCCAGTGTTTAAAAAGTCTGATAAAATAAGCACGGTTATGAAACTCCCAGCAATGTAGGAAAAGAGAAAGGACCAGCAAGGGCTTATCTAGCATCAGTCAACACAAGACAGATCAGTAGATGCAAAATATTCCCACTCCATGCAAAATATTAATTGAAAGTAGATGGCCTTAACTGAGATTTCTGTTTTCTGGGCACTTTTGCATTGTATCAAGGGCATTCATTGGTTAACTGCAGTGATAATAGTAATGTGAAAGCACAAATGCTATATAAATGAATACACTTTCGCACCAAGGGGAAAAAATGATCTCATTACAAGAAAGTGAGGAGAAGTCCAACTATCCTGAAGGTAGGATGGTGCAGATGCATCAGTGGAGAGCTTTTTCTGATGAGGCCTAATTCCATACTGCTTCCAATGAGAGAGGGGGGAATTCCAGATGTGGAAAAAAAAGTTAAGCCTCACCCACCACCTGCCTTGGTTGGTGATCATCAGAAGGCTTTTGAAAGTAGCAGGGGATGTGCTGTTTCACTCCCCCACTATTTAGGATTGCTAAATGAATCACATATGGAGAGAATGCTGCTTTCCAGATGTAGACATAAGCTCCACCTTCTCCGTTCTTTGAAGCAGTTAATCTGTGCTTCAGAAAGGAGTGGGTGGACGGGGGTGGAGAACGAAAGCTTTCTTTAGGCATGTATTGCTCACATGTGTTGAAATGGTGACATTGCTTCCTGCAAGCTCAAACACTGATGTGGAAATTGTCATATAGTATTATCGTTACAGCCCTACAAGATTGTGAAGTTGCACTCTTTAAGTTTATCAGGTTTATTGGCTGCTCTAGGCCTGGCTCTGTTGCAATTGTTAAGTTTTTGCCAGTAAGGAGAAAGTTGGATAATGGTAGATAAATTAGCCATGGTGTGTTCACTCAGCAAATGGCTTCTGTCCATTTTCAGATCATGTAATAAGCTTTCTTGGACAGCTGGAATGTTGGCTAAGATCCTTTGCGCTAAAATGCAAAACATCAGCATTGTGAGCTTTTGACATTTCATCCACAAATCCTGAATAGCAAATGGCAGCTGAAGCCAAAAGAACTCTATGCAGCAGGCTGTAGCTTTCAGCTTTAAGGGAGTTTCAAAGAAAACAGAACAGAGGTTCCTGACTCGAGGCACAATAAAATACTAAAGTAGAAAGAAGGGGAGCTAAACCATGAATATATAAACAGTAGAGAGCTCTGTGTATTAATCTTTTCTCAACATTCATTGCTTTGAAATTTCCCATCAGGAAGAGTAACCCTGTCTGTAATAATAGTATTGTAACACAGAAAGGATGCACGTTGATCTTTATGGATCACAAAGAAAACTTCTCAGATGGGCCTTCACATTGATAAAGGTAAATGTTCCCCCACACATGCTAGTTGCTTCTGGCTCTAGGGTGATGCTCATCTCCATTTTTAAGCCGAAGAGCCAACACTCTCCAAAAACGTCTCCATGGTCATGTGGCCGGCATAACTAAATGCCGAAGGCACACGGAGCGCCTATTTTTCTACTTGCATTTTTTATGTGCTGTTGAACTGCTAGGTTGGCAGAAGCTGAGACAAGTAACCTGAGCTCACTCTCTTATGCGGCACTAGGGATTCGAACCGCTGAACTGCCGACCTTCTGATCGATAAATTCAGCGTCTCAGCCACTGATCCACCAGCATCCCTTACATTGGTAAGAGAGCTTAAATCCTGATCCCTCCTCCAAGATGTGGTAGTTGATTCTGGGCAGGCATAATGAAAAACATTCTATGAATTACAACACACTGCAGCAGGCCTGAACTCTATGGGAGTCTTCTTAGGCACCCAAGATATCCCTTACCCACATTCCAGTGTGGCCTTTACCTCAGGAGAGACCTCCTCTCCCTCCATCATTTGGAATTGCAATAGCATTCCTCCACTTCCGCTCATAGGACACCCACAGGTACACAATCCTCAAAAGCGGCAATATCTGGGTTGCAACTTTCCAGGTGACCGCTTGGTAGTACAAAAGGGATGTCCTGTTTTTTCTTGGCTGCCGTCTAGTGGTTACTTGAATTCTTGCAGCTTTTGTGTAGTATGTGTTGTGTTCTGCCTAATCCCCTGCATCCTGTGCCCCGGAGGGGGGATTACTGTATCTACATTTGTATAGAAGTATGTGCCATCGCTGGTTGGCTAACTAGTGATGAAGGGTTATTAGCCAATGGAACGTGTCTGCCTGCAAGCCGGGGGAATCCCATAAAAGAGGGTTCCCCGGGCCCAACAGGCAGTCCGGATTTTATCATGAGCTGAACCTAATAAACAGAGCTGACTGTCACTGATGCCTCCAGTCTTCAATTACTGCGCGATCTAACACTGGCGACGAAGGTGGGATTCCAGTAAGACTGTCGAACAAGGCAACCTCGTGGCAAGCACGACTTCGAAGCAAGCTCCTCCACGTGGCTTTTCCGAAGCAAGAACAAAGAACATCCGCGACTCCGAGATGGCCACCAACTCGAAATTCTCGTCTTCCCTGCCGGTCTTCAACCCAGAGACGAACGACTGGCTGCCTACATGGGAAGCTGGGTGGGCGTGGCTAGATGGTCATGTGACTGGGTGGGCATGGCTACGTGGTCATGTAACTGGTTGGGCTGGCTACGTGGTCATGTAACTGGGTGGGCATGGCTATGTGGTCATGTGACTGGGTGGGCGTGGCCAATTTAGCAGTCTATTAAACAAGACACAAAAATTAAAGTTTAATTTGTTTTGCTCCTCGGGGTGTTTTATTTGCTTTTGTTTGCATGTTGCTCATTTAGTTGAGTTTTCTTTTTACTAGATCGTTTTTAAGTTGTTTAGGAGTCTAGTGGTCCACTTCAGGAAACTCAGTTTTGCAGCAATTTTTCTCAGCCCAAAGGAGCTTACAATCAACAAATAGAACAAATCAGGGAAGGCATTGCCTCTCCTTGTTTTGGGTAGGTGGGAGGCAAGGGACTCAGCCCAAGAGCTGGGCCTCCTTAAGTGAAGCAAAGGAGCAGGTTTATGTCTACTCCAGAACCTGGAAACAGGCACTCCTCATCAGCCACCTTCTGCATACTTGGGACTGTTCCCTGGCCAAGTATTCTAACCAGCATGGGCTCCTTTTGCTCTCCCTTCACTGCTGCTCAGTGTCAGAACAGACAAGAAGGAAAAGGGGTGCTTCTCCTCTGGGCTTGATTCCTCTGGCCCCTCCCCAATAGCTCCTTTGCCAAGATTGTGGCTGAAGCAGCAGCCATGAGACCCAAGCAAGCCCCTTCTGGCACAAGGGCCTCCTCTGTCTTCCTGAGCTGAGCTAGACTACCAAGTATAGTAGCCTCCCCTTAATTGGTGGGGGAAGGGAAAATGAGGAATTACTAGACTGGCCTGCCTTCCCAGAAAGTGCTGCCTCTCTCTCCCCCTCCCCATCCCAGCCCCCAATTTGGCTATGTTCCAGAGGGCTTTCCTTGGGAACGAGGGGAATAAAAAGGCCAGACAGCAGGCCAAAGGTTCACTTGCTTGCTTTGTTCTCCTGTCTTTGCTCTTGTGAGTTTTGCTGCCTTTTCTCTTCCTGTGTAGTCCTCCCAATCTTTGAAACTGTGGCCAGAGCAGCAGTGGGGAGGGGAGTGCGTGGCAGATAGCAGCCTCAGAGCCCTCCCTGGCTCTTTTCCAAAGTCGCCCTGGCCTATGCGGATGATCCTGTGTGAATCTGCCAGCCAATCCAATGTAAAGAAGGGGGCGACTGCTAGAAGAGAGGTCTTGAAATTGGTTCTTCTCTGGGACAAGGGGAGCTGGCTGCAGCTGTTCACCCACCCACCCTCCAGCCCAGGAGCATATGGCTGCACCAGCAGCAACACTTCTCCACCTGTTGGTCCTCCCTCACCGACCCACACCCTTCGGCCTTACCTTTGAGGCAGCAGCGATGTGGTGAGCATTGAACCATTGAAATGAGAAGTGAGAAGTGTGGCTGGACAGATAAAGGCAATATCTGAAGGAGGGGTGATGTGGGCAGTGCAGCCTTGTGGTAGGCAAGGCACCTCTTCCCCAGGGCCCCTGTCTGCCGGGAAAAATTCATCTGGAGAGTGGCTGGGAGGAGAGGGGTGAGGAGAGGGGCGGGGCGGGGCTGATTCCCAGCACAGATCCGGCCCATGGGCCAAAATTTGAGGATGCCTGGCCTAGAGTATAAATAACAGGCATTTGCCTGCAGTTTCTGCAGTTCATTTTTGAGTCAATAAATCATGTTGCAGATATGCTGGTGTGGTTCTTGTCTACTAAAGCCCACTATACAGTAGTGGTGATGAAGGTGGGATGCTGCAGAAAAGAGAGTTGCTGCTAACCAAGAGACTGAAATCACTGGGTGATAGGCTGGGTAAAATATCCTGGTGAGACCACACTCCCCGCCCTGCCTGCCAGTAAGACATCCTGGAGGCACAGACACATCTGAGGGATCTGTCGTCAGGACTCCTAAGTGCACTCAGCTCCACCCGCAGCAGGACAGGCATTAACCAGCACCACAGAGGCCTTCTCAAAATGGATAAATTGGGAAGACTCAACGAGTTTGACATTACCCACCCAGAACAGTGGAACTCATATGTCTCCCAAGTAGACAACTATCTATGGGCTAACCAGATCACGGACTAGAGCCTGAAGGTAGTGACCCTGTTATGTGTCTGTGTACAAGCCACATTTGATATTGCTGAAAACCTGATAGCACTGGCAAGCATAGAGACAGTGGCTTACGCTAACCTCAAGAATAATTTTTTTTCAATCATGTTTTATTTTATTTTTATCCCCCCAACTCCCAAAATACAGCTTACAAAATCAGTTGTCAGAGTACACATTTTCAACCTTTACATTTATATAATTTTAACATAATATCATCATAATTTTATTCATTTAACCATCAAATTTCATACTTATATCTTTTTTTGTTATTTTCTCTTATCTTCTATATCCTCTAATTTTGCAACAACATTCCAACCCTTTCCTACTTCCCTTCCTCTTTCAATAGACCAATATTATTTCATATATAATTTTTATTTCTATTTTTTTACCTACATACTCTTGCTTTCAGTTGTGTTTTTTCACACTTTCCTTCTCTCTAACGTCATTTCTCAGCTTATTTCAGACATTCTGTAAGAGCCATTGTATAGGCTTTCTTGACCAACAGTAGGTTTTCAAACTTGCTATACTAGTAAAACTGGTTAATAAGGATGATTGTAGTGGGGGCAGAGGGACAATGAGCACTTGTTACTAAAAATATCAACAGTCACTTCTCTTGAGGGCTTGTTAATGAAGATAAAGGAAAAACTGCAGGTGATGATGGCTAGAGCTAGACTATGGTATTGTCAAAAGGGAGGTGTAAAGCTGTACTATTTATAGAATATTTGAGGACTTGTATAATGAGTCAGAGCAAGGGTCTACTATTAGAGAGCAAGATTGTATCTAGTTCAACATCTGCCCTATTTTAAAGGAGTTAGCCTATTTGAAGTTGTTTTTCAAGAGTTTGCCCAACTCAAGACTGTTTCAGAGATAAGGCAGCTCAGAAGCTGAAAGGGCATAGAGGCCTTAAAGCTGCCCACAGGTAGTTTAACCTCTGGCAGCAACAGCTAAGCAGGCAGGTCTATGTTATCTAGTCAGTCTTTCCTACTACAATATAATAAACTGCATTTTTATTTAAAAGTTTCCTTTTTACAATCCCATAGCCCCTATTCGGGGTAGACTGGATGGAGCTGAGTGTATACTGGCCGGATGCCTTCCTGACGGGAATGGGACAACTTGCAACAGCCAACTTGCTGCGGCCAACTCACCATGGCTAACTCGCTATAACCAACTCATCATGGGCAACTCACTGCAGGACAACTCGCTGCGGGATAATTTAACAAATCTATTCAATTACTTAAAATAAATAAAAAATATTTTAATTTTTGCCATTCACATTTTAATCTGTCCTTCCTTTTGCATCCTTTTTTTTAATGATTCTATTCTACCTTTTCTTTGATATTAGTGTAACTCTTGTCCCACAGCAAGTTGTCCTGTGGCGAGGTGGCCGTGGCAAGTTATCCTGCAGTGAATTGGCCATGCCGAGTTAGCTGTGGCGAGTTGGCTGTAGCGAATTGTCATACTCTTCCTGACACCTGTGTGGAGTTTGTAGAAGATTTTTTTTTTTGCGCCCCAGGAGGGAAATATCTACCATTACCTAGGATTGAACTTTCAACCTTCTGAGTAGGAGGTGAATGTCTTCACCACTGGGTCACCATGCCACACTCTACACCTATGTTTATTTAAATTACTGCATTTATTTCTAAAAATTTATCTATTCCTGGGAGTCCCAAGGTGGTGCTCATAGGCACCTCCCTCCCTTTGGCCTTGCCTGATCTGATTATCGTTTCTGCATTTTAGCAGATTTAAAGGTTAATGTAAATAAAATGAAAAAAGAAGTGGCATGTAGCAAACGATGCAATTTCCTTTCATGAAATCATTTGCATTCCTATTCAATCCTTTAAATTTCATTGGCATGCTTAGCAAACAAACAAGGTGAGTGTCTTCAGCCCAGGGGCTCGTTTCAATGTATGTACCTACCCTTAAAAATGTATGACCCTGCCCATAAAAATGACGAATATTTTGAAGAGCAACGTGGAAGCAATGGATCTATCTCCCCCATTTGCCTTCTGATAATTTTTTTCTTCCACTGTAATTATTCACCCATGGCAATAATTTTCTTTGAATTATACTGAAAATCAAGTTTTCCTATCCAAGGAACTCTGACATATAGATGACCACATGTCTGCTTTATGCAAACATTTGTCCTTTTTTCTCATAATGCATTTCTTATGTTTTTGACCATGTGTCAGTAGTTGCTCTTAACAACGGCCAGAGATTTTACAAGGTTCACATGCAGAAGCTTTTCCTGGCTTGGACTATTTAACTATGTATGTTAGGGATTGGACTTTACACATCGACAAACATTTATTTTCATCCGGCCTTCATTTTCCATATTCTGACGGGAGCAAAACCTTTTCCAGAGAAGAAGGCTTTTAAATGGACAATCTGGTATCTATTTTAGTTGCATGACACACAGCTCCAATCACCTCTAGCTAGTTGGCCAATGGCAAGGATTTATGGGGAACTGTAGTTCAAATCACATCATGTTACGTATTCTTGCTTTGCAATGTAGTGTAGCTTCAGAGAAAGAGAGTTAAGTCATCAGTAAGGAAGAAACTGAGTTGCATTATGCCCTTCCCCCAAATAATAAGAATGAAGCTTCTTAATCCTGGTGATATTTTTTATTTACTTAAAATATACAAGAGTGTTTGCATGCTACACTTAAGTAATGGTTGGATAAACATCTTAATTTGTTAAATGTGGTTTATGGTTTATAAAATTACATTCTAGCTTAAGACATTATGTATACGGCAATAGGTTGTCTTTCCATACAATCAAAGCCCTGTACAATCTACCACAATCATAAAAGTGAGACATCATAAAAACATGCAATTATTTATTTAGTCATTGTATGCCTTAGCAACCAGTGCAGTGCAGACTGAAAAAATGTGGATTATTTTGAAGGAATGACAGATTCAGCCAAAGAGATGTGTACCTGATTTAAAATAAAATGGTTTGGTGGAGCCGGTGATTAACTGTGATTAGCAATTCTGCTTTGAAGAACAAAGGCAAACTTTATTTTGACAGTTTGGTGATAACCAATTATGTCAGGAAGTCAGGATAACTTGAAGGAAAAGAGAAGAGAAACAATGGGCTTGATCAAGAACCATCACATCATGTTTGGTGTTGGACTCAAGCACCATGAACTGTTGAAAGAATGGTTATACATTTGCAGGAGTAAAAGAAAAATAATACAGGTAGTCCTCAACTTACGACCACAATTGAGCCCAACATTTATGTTGTTAAGTGAGACATTCATTAAGTGAGTTTTGCCCTATTTTACAATCTTTCTAGCAACAGTTGTTAAGTGAACCATTGCAATTGCTAAATTAGTAACACGGTTGTTAAGGGAATCTGGCTTCCCCATTGACTTTGCTTATCAGAAGGTCTAAAAATGTGATCATGTGACACTGCAACTGTCATAAATATGAACCCGTTGCCAAGCATCCAAATTTATTTATTTATTTTTTTTAAATAGTCTTTATTGGAATTTTTTACATTAAAAAATAATAATCACCCCCTCAATCGGAGGTGATAGACAATAAAATAAAACATATATAAACACAA